>CM019700.1:8792934-8847934 GCA_009760885.1 Achatina immaculata
AATAATGAAGAAAGCTGGCTATAAAGAGGATTAAACAGAGAAAACTTAAATATTTTGGACACATTAAACGTCATGATAATCTAGAGAAGACCGTCTTGGAAGGGTACATAATGGGAAAAAGAAAGAGAGGAAGACCAAGGCGAAGATGGCTACAAGACATCGTTGATATCTGCAAATGGATGCATCAGCACCAGGACATCTTGCTCACAACTGAGAGGCTTACAGGAGTGCTGTTAGGGAGGCAAAGTTCCGCAAGGGACATGCAAATGAATGAATTAATGAATGACAGTTTAAAAAATGATACATTTTTAGAAAACTCGGGTTATAAAACGACACAATTCTAGAAAACATAGTTTAGAAAACTACACAGATTTTTTTTTAAAATCCAAGATTTAAAAAAAACTGAATAAAAGCAGCTTTTTCCTGGAAGTCTATAACCAGATAAATAATGACATTCTTCTAAATTTAAACCAGCGATAGAGTGTTCTAGATGACTTTCCATCTGGCGCGAGGGTTCGCTGGAATGTTCTATTCCCATCAGGGGAATGGAGCTCGTGAACACACAGCGGGTCGCCAGAAACATGTAATCACGTGGTACCTTCTTGCAAGACAGCACACCCCCCCCCATCCATAACTAATCTCACAATTTTACGCATGACTGCACACAGAGCTATCCACGCGGAAGTGTGCCCACGAGAAGTTAAACACTTCCCGTGCTTCAAGAAGTTTCATATCATTACCGGCCCACCAAGGGTCCACTTAGATTGTATGACGTGGCCAGTGTTCCGAAGGTCGCGCAGTTAAATCACATGATAATGGCGAAAAAAAATGTATCCTGCTTATCACTGTATTATCATCTGCATCAACGTTAAATATTACTTTTCTCTCAGATTCCCTCCTCCAAAACTGTGGCATTCTCTGCCTGGTTGAACGAAGACTTAAGTTTTCGTTTGTCAGACAGCCACCCTTGTCCCACGTCAGACACAGTCATCCATTCTTCTCCTAGTAAAATGTCACCTTTGTCCCACGTCAGACACAATCATCCATTCTTCTCCTAGTAAAATGTCACCCTTGTCCCACGTCAGACACAGTCACCCATCTTCTCCTGTTAAAATGTCACCCTTGTCCCACGTTGCCTGTGTGGCTTCTTCTGCCCTGCGCCATCTAAGGCATCCCAGGTTTGAAGCGCCATCTTGCGCGAAAGGTTGGAATAAGGATGGTCATTTGTCATGGTGGCAACGCTGAGGTATGTCTCGATCAGCACATGCGTGTGTCAAGCTCTGATAACTTGGTAGCCCTCCTCCCTTCCCCCCCCCCCCCCCCCGATAAGCACTTCTTGCCCGCCCCCGGTAATTACCAGTCTTACATCTTACATCTTATATCTTACATCTTACATCCTTCCCGTGCCATTAAACTTCACATAGGGCCCGCATGTTATTCTCAAAGATGTCCTGCCTTCGGCGCGTCCTTCAATGTCATCAAGGGATGCTATGCCCACTGAATTGGCTTCTCTTAACAATGTCCTTTTTAGAGTTTCACGTAGTCGACCTCTTTTTCTTCGGCCTATTGTGTTCCATATGATAGCATGTTTGAGGATTCTCTGATTGTTTCTTCTCATCATATGACCGACATAAGTCCATCGTCTTTTTCTGATCAACCAGGAGACAGGTTGTTGTTTGCTCATCTGTCTGATCTCTGCGTTGTTCTTGAATTCATTAATTACCAGTCTACTAGCATAATATCAATAAACCACCAATTCAAGACAAAGTTTACCAGTCTATCAGTCTAATATCAGTAAACTCCCTAATTCACCAACAAGTTTACCGTCTACCAGCCTAATACCAACAAACTCACCAATTCACTAACAAGTCTACCAGTCTACCAGCCTAATACCAACAGACTCACCAATTTACTAACAAGTCTACCAGTCTACCAGCCTAATACACACAAACTCACAAATTCAGCAACAAGTTTATCAGTCTACCAGCCTAATACAAACAAACTCACCAATTCACTAACAAATTTATCAGTCTACCAGCCTAATACCAACAAACTCACCAATTCACTAACACGTTTACCAGTCTTCCAGCCTAATACCAACAAACTCACCAATTCACCGACAATTTTACCAGTCTACCAGCCTAACACCAACAAACTCACCAATTCACTAACAAGTTTACCGTCTACCAGCCTAATACCAACAAACTCACCAATTCACTAACAAGTCTGCCAGTCTAGCAGCCTAATACCAACAACTCACCAACAATCTTACCAATGTACCAGCCTAATACCAACAACTCACCAACAATCTTACCAATGTACCAGCCTAATACCAACAACTCACCAACAATCTTACCAATGTACCAGCCTAATACCAACAACTCACCAATTCACCAACAGGCTTATTATCAATAAGCATCAAAATAATTGCCACCAAACAATCTACCAGGAAACCTATCAACTATTCTAATAACAAACCTGTCAACACATCATTCAACCTACCTATCAAATAAACCATAAAAAAAAATCAATATGTCAACTAGTCCGCAAGAGAAACCTACCACCAAACAAGCAAAAACAAGCTAGTGCAAACTACACAGGAATTCGACTTGCAGGGTTTTGTGGCTGTATAGACCGCTGCAAGATAATATATAAATATGGACACTAAAATACGATCAATACAGTCATTTTCAGCCGGAAAAGGTTGAGCACTAACTGCTTGAAATGACTGCTACAGAGCTTGTATGATATAATTTTGCTATTATCGTTTCGTCATAAGATGATGATGGCTGGTCTCTATTATCTCATGATTATAGTCAAACCGCGGGGTCACCCATTATCTGTGGTCGGTCGAGTCGTGGGGGGGGGGGGAGCGAAATGAATATTTCCCCTTCCTTTCTCGTTATTTTGGAGCCAAAGGTCACGAGCAGCTCTAGTATAATTCAGGGTTCTTTTCTCGTCATTTTCGGAGTGGTTACGTCTACTTTTGACTACAGTCTCTAGTAGTAGAAAAACTGTTCTAACATACAATACAGTCTCTCTCTCTCTCTCTCTCTCTCTCTCTCTCTCTGTTCTAACCTATAGTGTATCGCTTTCAAAGATTGTGAGTGTGTTTTGAGAATTGGGGGGGGGGGGAGGGGAGGTAACAATTGTTATAATTTTTTTTAAAATAGAACATTAGTTAGAAAGAAGAAAGACAAGGAAAATGACGATGATGATGCTTTATAAACAAAGTTCAGACAGAAAATCTGACCAATATTTCAGCCTTTGGGTCTTCGTTACAGCACGCTGCTCACATGTTAAGCTTCACGGTCGGGGCCCTCCAGACTTGAGGGCCAGCAAAGGGTAGTGTCAGGGGCTCATTTGTAACAAGTTTAGAGTTTAAACTCATTTGTATTTATATGAGTATTCAGAAGAATAGTCAGCGGGGGAGGGGGGGCAACGAGAGAGAGAGAGGGGGAGGAAAGAGAGAGAGAAGGAGCGAAGGAAATAGAGGGAGGGGATGGAAGGAAAGAGAGAGAGAGCGGGGAGGAAAGAGAGCAAAGGGGAGTGAAGGAAAGAGAGAGAGAGGGAGTGAAGGAAAGAGAGAGAGAGGGAGGGAGGGAAGGAAAGAGAAAGAGGGAGGGAAGGAAAGAGAGAGAGGGAGGGAAGGAAAGAGAGAGAGGGAGGGAAGGAAAGAGAGAGAGGGAGGGAAAGAGAGAGAGAGAGGGAGGGAAGGAAATAGAGGGTGAGGGAGGGAAGGAAAGAGAGAGAGTGGGGAGGAAATAGAGCAAGGGGGAGTAAAGGAAAGAGAGAGAGGGAGTGAAGGAAAGAGGGAGGGAAGAAAGAGAGAGAGAGGGAGTGAAGAAAGAGAGAGAGGGAGGGAAGGAGAGGGAGGGAAGGAGAGAGAAGGAGGAAAAGAGAGAGAGGGAGGGAAAGAGAGAGAGGAAGGGAAGGAAAGAGAGAGTGGGGAGTAAGAGAGCAAAGGGGAGTGAAGGAGAGAGAGGGGGAGTAAAGGAAAGAGAGAGAGAGAGAGAGGGAGGGAGGGAAGGAAAGACAGGAGGGAGTGAAGAAAAGAGAGAGAGGGGGAAGGAAAGAGAGAGAGGGGAGGAAAGAGAGAGAGAGGAGGGAAGGAAAGAGAGAGAGGGAGGGAAGGAAAGAGAGAGAGTGGGGAGGAAAGAGAGAAAGAGGGAATGAAGGAAAGAGAGAGAGAAGGAGTGAAGGAAAGAGAGAGAGGGAGTGAAGGAAAGAGAGGGAGGGAAGAAAGAGAGAGGGAGTGAAGAAAGAAGAGAAGAGGGAGGGAAGGAGAGAGAGAGGGAGGGAAAGAGAGAGAGTGAGGGAAAGAGAGAGAGAGGGGGGAAAGAAAGAGAGAGAGGGGGAAGAGAGAGAGAGGGAGCGAAGGAAATAGAGGAAGAGGGAGGGAAGGAAAGAGAGAGAGGGGGAAGAAAGAGAGCAAGGGGGAGTGAAGGAAAGAGAGAGAGAGGGAGGGCAGGAAAGAAAGAGAGGGAGTGAAGAAAGAGAGAGAAGGAAGGAAGGAGAGAGGAGGAGGGAAAGAGGAGAGAGGAAGGAAGGAAAGAGAGAGAGGGGGAAGAAAGGAGAGAGGGAGCGAAGGAAATAGAAGAAGAGGGAGGGAAGGAAAGAGAGAGAGGGAGGGAAAGAGAGGGAGGGAAGGAAAGAGAGAGAGAGGGGGAAGAAAGAGAGAGAGAGGGAGCGAAGGAAATAGAAGAAGAGGGAGGGAAGGAAAGAGAGAGAGAGAGTGGGGAAGAAAGAGAGCAAGGGGGACTGAAGGAAAGAGAGAGAGAGGGAGGACAGGAAAGAGAGAGGGGGGAGGGAGTGAAGGAAAGAGAGAGGGGAGGGAAGAAAGAGAGAGAGGGAGGGAAGTAAGAGAGAGACAGGTAGAGAAGGAAAGAGAGGAAGGGAAAGAAAGAAAGAGGGAGGGTAGGAAAGAGAGAGGGGGGAGGAAAAAAGAAAGAGGGAGTGTAGGAAAGAGAGAGGGGGAGGAAAAGAGAAAGAGGGAGTGTAGAAAAGAGAGAGAGGGAGGGAAGGAAGGAGAGAGGGGGAGGAAAGAGAGGGGGAGGAAAGAGAGAAAGGAGAGTGAAGGAAAGAGAGAGAGGGAGCAATGAGAGAGAAAGAGAGAGAGGCCAGGATGTAAAGAGAGAGAGGGAGGGAAGGAAAGAGAGAGGGGGGGGGGAAGGAAAGAGAGAGAGAGAGGGAGGGAGGGAAGGAAAGAGAAAGGGGGAGAAACATGAGCTGTGAGTTGTTATTAAGGGTGTTAGACCTGAAAAATTTCGAGAACCGCTGTACTGTTACAGCTCGAGACGTTTAATTTGTTCTAGTGTTTGTGGAGGCGATTACTATGCTGTTTTTATTCTTAATCGTTTCTCTTTCAGACAGAGAGAGAGTGAGAGAGAGGTATGGAGAGAGAGAGGAGGGAGAGTGGGAGGGAGAGAGAGAGGGAGAGAGAGGTATAGAGAGAGAGGGAGAGAGAGGAGGGAGGGAGAGAGATGGAGGGGGAGAGTGGGACGGAGAGAGAGGGAGGAAGAGAGAATGAGGGAAGGAGAGAGATGGAGGGGAGAGTGGGACGGAGAGAGAGGGAGGAAGAGAGAATGAGGGAGGGAGAGAGAAAGAGGAAAGAGGGAGAGAGAGAAAGAAGGGGAGAGTGGGAGGGAGAGAGAGGGAGGAAAAAAGAATGAGGGAGGGAGAGAGAAAGAGGAAAGAGGGACAGAGAGGGAGAGATGTAGGAAGAGAGATGAGACATATATACTGTTGAAAAAAGAAACGCAGCAACACTGTAGCTGTAATGGACATCAAATTTCAAACTTGTATCAAAATTGAATTTTACGGAATTAGTGTTTCAATCTTGGCATGAAGAAACTTTACGACTTTAACAATGAAATGATGTTCATTAAATTTGGTTTGAACTTTTATTACTTGCGACTGAGGTCTCCGTTTCAGTAAGATGTGTCTGGCCTGTATCAGAGAACGACATCTCCTTGACATGGATCCGATTAGCCGTTGGATCTGTTGTTGTGGGATGGCTGCCCACTCTTCCCGCAGTGCAAGAGACAACTGTCGGAGAATGGTTGGCGACACGTCTCACTGGCGGACTTGTCTGTTGAGTTCATCCTATAAGTGTTCTATCTGGTTCATGTCTGATGACATGGATGGCCACCGAATGGTCTGGACGTTGTTGTCAGTGAGGAACTGGGAGGTGAGTTGTGCCACATGAGGTCGAACGTTATCCTGCTGAAAAATCAACCCTCGTGCAGCCAAAGATGGAAGGCCATGATGACGAAGAATTTGGGCATTCCTTCAATTTGCACCAGGTCACTTCTTCCAATGAAGCTGATCGTCCAGTACACTTCCACCACCATATAGAGGACCCTCATCCACGCAGTTCTGGGTGTAGCGCTCATGGACTCTGCCGTAAACTCTTCTCTGTATATCGTGTCGCTGGAGCAGAAAGAATGATTCATCACTAAACCAAACCCTTCTCCAATCACTCGCTACGGTCTATTGACGATGCTGGTTCGCCCACTGCAGTTGGTTCTGGTGATGTCGGTCGACAAGAACAGGACCTCTGTAGGGTCTTCTAGCCCAAAGACCAGCGTCGTGCAGCCGGTTCCTGGTCGTTTGATCTGAAATTGACGAGCTGCTGTCATTGACTGGACTGTTGAGGATGCAGATGCAAATCGATTCCTGAGGTGACACAGTCGTATGAAGCGGTCTCGGCAGGAGTTGTGACTATGGGTCTTCCACTGCGAGGCCGGTCTCCAACTGAGCCAGTTTCTTGAAATCATCTCCAAAAGCGACTAATGGTGCTTCCAACAACAATAAATTGTCTGGTCACGACACTTTGTGACTGTTCAGTCTGTAAACGTCCAATGATGATGAGTCGCTGTTCTGTAGTGAGATGAGCCATACTTGCGCGTTAAATTTTCAAATGAATTGATTCGAGGAGCGTCAATCTTTAATAGGCATTCAATAACATGGCCAGTGAGTTGTGTGTTCAGTAAGTTTGATGTGATTCTCGTGAACCTGTCATAAGTTATTGTCAAAAATGTTGTTTTGACTAGAGTCGCTTTTCTGTGCTCATGAATCATCTGCCGAGTACAATTCAGGTCAGCACGTGAAGTTGATGTCCAAATGAATGTTTCAGGCAATTTGCCCTTGTCTGATCAGCAAACTTTAGTTTAAATCGCAATATCGTATTTGTTGTGTTTCTTTTATTTTTTTTAACAGTAATAGTATAGAAATGGAAAAGAAATGAACATAAGCCCAATTTAAATGCGATATGTGTGTACGAGAGTGTGAGATAAACATGATGATTAGTAGAAGGATGAGGAGTAGAACGAGAATCAGTAGTAGAAAGAGGAGAAGGAGTAGAAAAAGGAGGAGGAGTAGAACGAGGAGGAGGAGGAGTAGAACGAGGAGGAAGAGGAGTAGAACGAGGAGGAAGAGGAGTAGAACGAGGAGGAAGAGTAGAACGAGGAGGAAGAGTAGAACGAGGAGAAGAAGTAGAAAGGGAAGGAGATTAGAAAGAGAAAGAAGAGTAGAAGAAGAAGAAGAAGAAGAAGAAGAAAAGGAAGGCAGGTTAAAAAAAAGGTAATGACAAAGGTTATGACATGGAAGCACCTAGGAGATGTGGTAGTTGTGCCCATATTGCCTTGACCTGTCAGCACAAAACAGGAGCATAGACCTAATTATAATGTAGACAGAAAGAAATATAAAACCAGAGATAGTTAAGAGAGAAAGAAACATTAAACCAGAGACAGTTAAGACAGAAAAAATATTAAATTAGAAACAGCTTAGACAGAAAGAAACAGTAAACCAGAAATATTTTAGACAGAAAGAAACATTAAACCATAAATATTTTAGACAGAAAGAAACATTAAACCAGAAATATTTCAGACAGAAAGAAAAATTCGATCAGAGATAATTTAGACAGAAAGAAACATTAAACCAAAGACACAAAGGAACATACACACACTACCATACGAGATATACATACAAACATACAAACAGACGCTAGACAATATAAGAGGTGGCCAACTTGACGGCTTGAGAATATACACAGATTTCCTTCCGCGTGAGCCAATTATCATAGATATCTCCACTTCGGCTCCACTGATCCTAAAATAGAAGAAATAAACTATTTCTGTGGCAAGGAAATTATTTCTCTCTAAAATAATCCCTAATTCTATGGCCACCTTTTGCACTTGGACAACCTGCTCAAACCCGCGAGACATGAAGCGAGAGTCGATATTGTAATAAAGTTGCCGAGGTATAAAGGAAAGGAGATACTCCGAACGCTGAAAACTTTCTTACAAACAGCTCCCAAAAAAAAAACCGCAGGGATGTAATAACCGCGGTGATGGATTCATCATCATCGTGTGCCATTTCAGTAGAGAAATGGGCCTCCAAAGTTTTTTGTTACTCGTGGAGATAAGGTAATGGTGCGCCCTGTCGTAGTGTGGCAGCTTGCGTACCCTGACCCCCCACAGCGCTGTATGGCGGGGGTTCTACTCCCGGCAAGTCCAGCCAAGCGTGGAAGGTCTGCTCGGGTAGGGGTCAGACGAAACTATCACCCTGGTCCTTCTGTTTATGTGTTGTAGCGGGGGAGGGGGGAGGCAACGAGCCCGTCTCAATTTTTAAAATGTATTAGTGCTATGGAACAGAGAGACAGAGAGAGAGGAGAGAGACAGGGGAGAGATGGGAGAGACAGAGAGAGAGAAGGGAGAGACAGGCAAAGAGGAGAGAGAGAGGAGAGACAGAGAGAGGAGAGACAGAGATAGGAGAGACAGAAATAAGAGAGAGAGGAGAGACAGAGAAAGGAGAGGAGAGAAAGAGGAGAGAGAGAGGAGAGACAAAGAGAGGAGAGACAGAGAAAGAGGAGAGACAAAGAGAGGAGAGAGAGAAAGAGGAGAGAGAGGAGAGACAGAGAGAGACAGAGAGAGGAGAGGCAGAGAGAGGAGAGACAGAGAGAGGAGAGAGAGGAGAGACAGAGAAAGAGGAGAGACAGAAGAGAGACAGAGAGAGGAGAGACAGAGAAGGAGGAGAGAGAGGAGAGACAGAGAAAGGAGAGACAGAGAAAGAGGAGAGAGGGAGGAGAGACAGAGGAAAGACAGAGAGAGGAGAGACAGAGAGAGGAGAGATAGAGAGAGGAGAGACAGAGAGATGAGAAACAGAGAAAGAGGAGAGAGGGAGGAGAGACAGAGAGAGGAGAGAGAGAGGAGAGACAGAGAAAGAGGAGAGAGAGAGGAGAGACAGAGAAAGAGGAGAGAGAGAGGAGAGAGAGAGGCGAGAGAGAGAGGGAGAGAGAAGACAGAAGTTGGAGGAAACGCAGGAAATTGATGTCACGAAATGAAAAGAGAAGGTTCATTCATTCATTCATTTGCATGTCCCTTGCGGAACTTTGCCTCCCAAACAGCTTTCCTGTAGGCCTCTCGGTTGTGAGCAAGATGGCCTGCTGCTGCTGCGTCCATTTGCAGATCGTCAACGATTTCTTGCAGCCATCAAGAGAAGATTAGGAATAGGAAGTAAAGAAGACGAACTTTATCTGTAGCAATCAGCAGTGGCGGCTGGAAAAGCTGAGAACGAAGAAGAAGAATATAGATAACAATCCTCAACAAGCTAAAAACGAAGAAGAAGAATATAGATAACAATCCTCAACAAGCTAAAAACGAAGAAGAAGAATATAGATAACAATCCTAAACAAGCTAAAAACGAAGAAGAAGAATATAGATAACAATCCTCAACAAGCTAAAAACGAAGAAGAA
The DNA here is from genome assembly GCA_009760885.1 of Achatina immaculata. Taxonomy (NCBI): domain Eukaryota; kingdom Metazoa; phylum Mollusca; class Gastropoda; order Stylommatophora; family Achatinidae; genus Lissachatina; species Lissachatina immaculata. Next base: position 8,802,693 of record CM019700.1, read on the forward strand.
GAATATAGATAACAATCCTCAACAAGCTAAAAACGAAGAAGAAGAATATAGATAACAATCTTCAACAAGCTAAAAACGAAGAAGAAGAATATAGATAACAATCCTCAACAAGCTAAAAACGAAGAAGAAGAATATAGATAACAATCCTCAACAAGCTAAAAACGAAGAAGAAGAATATAGATAACAATCCTCAACAAGCTAAAAACGAAGAAGAAGAATATAGATAACAATCCTCAACAAGCTAAAAACGAAGAAGAAGAATACAGATAACAATCCTCAACAAGCTAAAAACGAAGAAGAAGAATACAGATAACAATCCTCAACAAGCTAAAAACGAAGAAGAAGAATACAGATAGCAATCCTCAACAAGCTAAATACACATACATGTTTGTACAGGTTGTTATGAAAGTGCAGACCTTCATGAATCATTTCCTATCCTGAATTATCTTGGCTTATTTACAGTTTTGTTTGTCTGTTATTTTTTTTAATTTGGTGGAAAATTTTGCATTTTCTGGCGTCAACATTAAATTTATAACGAGAATTTTGTCTTGAACATGTCAACCGACTTGAATAAGTTCTGTCTTTTGCATTTAATCAACGTAAAAAAAAACTGACTAATGTTGAGCGCTTGTCTAATAAATCTTTGACAAAGAATAGACAAGGGTTAAAGATGGTATAACAGGGTAAAAGCAAGAACAAAACTACGTTTAATCACAGATTTCTTGAAATGAAAAAATACAATTACTGAAATAAAAGAAGATATCGAAAACGAAGTTAGAAAATAGTAGAAGGTATCAAATTAAAATACGACAAATATTTTAATTTAATCGTAAGAAGTTAAAATTGGTCAAACTTTCACTCCCGACTGATATTCAATGCACTATCAGAATGAATTCTGTTAGAAAGAAAATGGAGTTTATAATTTTTAAATATGGATTGGGTTAGAAATGTGCTACTTTTAATTTTATTTCGACTTCTCCTATATATTTCTCTGAGCTTTGAGTTTCTTTTTTTTTTTTTAGGTCTAGAAGATCTTATCAACAACGCAGTGCTGTTTTATGGGTGAACGAGTTAAAGATGACATTAAAGCCAGTCTCCCTTTCTCCTTGACAAAGTGAACAAAATATCCAGGGACATTTTTAAAAGTGAACAAAATACCCAGGGAAAAGGAAAGGTGAAGAAAATATAAAGAGAAACAGAAAAGTGAACAAAATATAAAGGGAAATAGAAAAGTGAACAAAATATCCAGGGACATTTTTACAAGTGAACAAAATACCCAGGGAAAAGGAAAGGTGATGAAAATATAAAGAGAAATAGAAAAGTGAGCAAAATATCCAGGGAGAAAGAAAAGTGAACAAAATATCCAGGGAGAAAGAAAAGTGAACAAAATATCCAGGGAGAAAGAAAAGTGAACACAATATTCAGGGAAATAGAAAAATGAACAAAATATCCATGGAAACGGAACAATTAACAAATTTCAGAATCTGAAGCCTCCAGTGATCATGCCCTCTGTTAGACATATTTCAATTAATCTTTCTCCGTTCTGATTCACCATGTCAGTTCCTTAGTTCCCCATCACTTTTTCAACGTCGGTATTATCTTTCCCTACCTTAGCGTTGAAGTTCCCCCATAGCAATTAGGATGTCGTGTTTAGGGACTTTGTTGATGATTTGTTGTAGTTGGTGATAGAAGTCGTCTTTCAAGACCAATACTTGGAGATGTAATCATAGATGCCATCAAACACATGAAGAAAGGAAAAGCGACTGGGCCTGATAATATAACAATAGAAGAAATAGAGGCGCTAGAGGAGATAGGAATAAAAATAATAACCAAGTTACTGAATGACATTCATGGGGACGTATCCTGGGAGACAAGACACACAGATCTCCACCACCCCCCACCCCATATTTTAAGAACCACTGGACTTTAAGCACTGGATCACGAGAGTAACTCTGATTGTACGGTTAACTGAAGAGTTTCGTTGTATCATCATCATCATCATCATCATGTGCCGTGTCGACTGACGTTGGCTATTATGCTTCTCCAGAGTACCCGATCCTTCATGCAGGCCATCAGCTCAGTTGGTGATCTCCCCTCACACCATCCCGTCAGACTGTCCAGTATCATTTCTCTTGGTCTTCCTCTTGATCTTCTTCTTTCTATTTTTCCTGTTGTTATAATACTTTCAATGCCCCTTCTTCTCATTGCATGTCCTATGAAAGTGCATTGTCTTTCTTTTATCTTTTTGACAAGTTTTTTTTTTGTCTCTCCAGCTCTTCTCATACATTCTTCATTATTTATTTTTGCTGTCAATGGAATTCGCAACATTCTTCTAATAAACCACATTTCTGCTGCTTCCAATGATTTTTATGCAGACCTGCCTATTGTCCATGATTCATTTCCATATAACAAGAGAGGTTCAATATAGCATTTTAGGACTCGTTTTCTAACATTCATTGATAAGGATGTGTTGGATAATATGTTTCTCATTCTCTGAAATGCAGTCTTTGCTTGGTCTATTCTGCTCCTAATTTCGGTTCTGTATTTCCCATCTGAAGTTATTACTGCTCCAAGGTATTTGAATTTCTGCACCTGCTTAAAATAGTTCCATTTAATTTTATACTGCATTTTGATGTATTCTATTTCTAAGATACAACCACAGTCTCTGTCTTTTTGATGATTTGTTCCTCTTCACTTATTTCTTAAACCTTATCGTCTCATGATTATCACTAACACACTTTTTAAACAACATCCAAGAAGGCTTTACACATGAATATCATCTGATGGGAAAACCAAGAATCAAACAGATTACATTTTAGTGCAAAGAAGTTGGAGATCAAGTATAACATCAGCAAAAACTTTAGCAGGTGGTGATTGTGACACGGACCATGATTTATTAATAGCAGACATGAAGATAAAGATAAAAAAGACAGTTGCAGGATCAAGAACACTCCGCTTTGATCTTACAAAAATACCAGAACAATACGGGATAGAAGTGAAGAGCCGTTTCGAAATACTGATGGCTGTACAGGAAGAGATGACATCAGATGAATTGGCTACTCAGGCCAGAGATATAACAACAGCTAAAGACATGGTTCCAGTAAAGAAAACACAAAAGAATGGATGTATTACAGCAGGCACACTATAACTGATAAAACAACGTAGAGAAATGAAGATACAATGGAAAGTGACAAACAACAACAAAGAGGAATATAAATCTTTAACAAAAGAAGTATGAAGAAATATAAGAAAGGAAAAAAAACAATACATACAAGACTGTTGTGAAAGAATAGAAGGACATCAGAAGTGTGGAAGAGATAGTGAAATGTTTAAAGAAATGAAGAAATTGACAAGAAATGTCACACCTGATCTAAATGTAATTCGTGATGAGATGGGAAATACCTTGACAAAGCCAGAGGAAATTCTAGAAAGGTGGAGGGAATATTGCAGAGGAATGTATGAAACAACCGACTGTGGAAGCAGAAATCAACAGTGAGAATTATTTTTGGAGGAGAAAGAACCTGAACCAACAATAGAAGAAGTTTTATGGGCAATAAAGAATCTGAAAAATGGTAAATCACCAGGATGTGATGAGACAACAGCTGAATTTATTAAAGCAGGAGAAAAGGAATGTGCAACAATCTATCATGCACTGTGTAAAAAAAATATGGCGTTCAGGTATTTGGCCAAAAGAATGGAAAAGAACTATATTCATACCACTGCCAAAAAACGGATAACCTGAAATTATGCACAAACTACAGAACTGTTGCCCTGATTAGTCATGCCAGTAAAATTCTGTTAAAAATCATGATGGGTAGACTTCGTAAGAAAATAGAAGAAGAAGAAGTCAATATGGTCCAAGCTGGTTTCAGGCAAGGAAGAGGATCAAGAGATCATATATTCAATATAAGATTAATAATAGAGAATTGCAGAGAGTTTAATGTGAATCTATATTTATCTTTTACAGACTCCTCAAGGGCATTTGATTGTGTACACCACCAGAAACTTTGGGAAATAATGGGGAAAATGGGATTTCTAACACATTTGATACAATCAACATCACTGCTGTATCTAGACCAACAGGCAGCAGTAAGAATAAATGATAAAACAACAACTTGGTTTGACATAAAGCAAGGAGTCCGTCAGGGGTGCATATTGTTACCTTACTTATTTAACTTGTATACTGAAAATATAATGAGGAATGTTAGAGAAGATGCAGACAAAGAATATTACGATGCCATAACAATTGGAGGTTATGAAATACCAGAGATTAGATATACTGATGACACAGTGTTACTGTCCACAACACAAAAAGGAATGAAAAAACTAATTATGTCAGTCCGTGAGAACAGCGAAGAGCAAAACCTCTATCTTAATGCAAAGAAAACTAAATTGATGTCAACTGGCAAAACAAACAAGGCAGTTGAAATATATATCAATGAGGAAAAATTGGAAGAAGTGGAGAGTTTTGAATATCTTGGATCACTGCTAACTAATAATGGAGATATAATGAGGGAAATTAAAAGGAGGATATCTATCGCTCTTCAGAAAGTAAAACAACTAAAGAATCTGTGGAGAGGAGCAGACAGAACTAAGAAAATAAGATTTTTAAGGACATGCATTTTTCCCATCGCAACATATGCCTGTGAGACCTGGACACTTAACAAAACAGCTGAGAAACACATAAATGCCTTTGAATGTAAATTCTACAGAAGAGTTTTTCAAATATCATGGACACACACAAAAAAAGAACAAATATATCCATACTACAAGAACTTAATATTGAAGAAGGCTGGCTAGTAAAGAGGATTAAACAGAGAAAACTTAAATATTTTGGACATATTAAATGTCATGCAAGGGACATGAAATGAATGAATATCATCCCATGATGTGGGCTCTATAGTGACCTCAGCACTAACTCTATATCCCAGCGAGGTATAGAGAGCTGGTACTTATAGTTTGCCAGCAATCCTACCTGGCCGTCTTTTCTTTCCCTAGTCCAGGTGGGACCAGTTACCAATTTCTCCAGGTATGTGCCTCTGGACGTCCCAACTCGGATTCGAATTGCTGACCTCGTCATGGGATGTGTCAACTAACCTACTCCGCTACTCCGCTGTCAGTTTTATAATGTGTATGTCTGCAGTTCGGGAAAGTCCGTAAGTGCTATGAGTCTCTAATATAAAAAGGGGGGAGGAGGAATCTCCGTACTGTGCACACACTCCGTAGCGCCCACGGGAATCCATTTCAACGTACTAAGATGAAAATCATGCACACAGTCACACGAGACAAACGTATTGGGCACTGCATGCTCATCACAAAATGAAAACACTGAAATAAGGGGCCAATCGCCACAGAAATGAATAGGAGGCCAATCGCTACAGAATTAAAGAGGGGGCAATAGCCACAGAAATAAATAGGAAGCCAATCGCCACAGAAATAAATAGGAAGCCAATCGCCACAGAAATAAATAGGGGCCAATCGCCACAGAAATGAATAGGAAGCCAATCGCCACAGAAATAAATAGGGGCCAATCACTACAGGATAAAGGAACCAATCACGACAGGTATAAGGCTAGCTAATCACGGTAGGATAAATGAGGAGCCGATCGTGGGAGGATGAAAGAGGAGCCAATTACAGCACGATAAAACAGATTAATTCACGGCAGGATAAATGAGGAATCAATCACGGTGGAATATACTAAGAACCAATCACGGCAAAATACAAAGAGCCAATCCCGGCGGAATATTCGAGGGACCAATCACGGCAAAATACAAAGAGCCAATCACGATGGGATACTTCTTATACTGATGGCTTGAAAGCACAGATGGCCGTAAAAGACCTGAAGATGCACTATGTTCTTCAAGTATGTAATACGAACTTAACTTTTTTATGCACATCATACAAGGCCGCGTGCAATAAATAAAAGGTTAAGGATCATATAAAACGTCTTCCTGGACAGAAAAGACCCGTAATGAGTAATTAAATTCAAAGCAGAATTCATAATCATGAACAGATTATATATTATTAATATTAAATGCCAAATTCGATTCATATACAAATGTCAGAAAACGGCGTTCAAAAAAGTTTTCTTTTCATCTTAATTATAAGCTTACGGTGCTGTTCCTCTGCTTTTCTCGTTGCTAGATAACTAAACACACACAAAAATAGTCATTAAATATCACAAAATAGATGGAGTGGCAAAAGACAACAGTCTATGAGGGATTGAAGTGTTAAGAAAGGACGAAAGGTTTTAAAATAGATGTTTTACAAGACGGCTTAAAGTATGGAATAAAGGTTTTTGTACAAGACTGTGAAAGTTGAGAAAGGTGAATCTACTTTCATGTTGTGATAGTTGAGAAAGGTGAATCTACTTTCATGTTGTGATAGTTGAGAAAGGTGAATCTAGTTCAATGTTGTGATAGTTGAGAAAGGGAATCTACTTTCATGTTGTGATAGTTGAGAAAGGTGAATCTACTTTCATGTTGTGATAGTTGAGAAAGGTGAATCAATTTTCATGTTGTGATAATTGAGAAAGGTGAAAATGTGAATCCACTTTCATGTTGTGATAGTTGAGAAAGGTGAATCTATTTTCATGTCGTGATAGCTGAGAAAGATGAAGTAGAATTAGAATGGTTATGATCTAACTCATTCCTGTACTGTTCGTTGGTTGGTTTGTTTCGTTTATTTAGTTTTGTTGGTTGGCTGGGATATTGGTAGTTCGGTAGGCTAGTTGGTAGAGGAGCAAATGTCTAGCCACGAGAGAACAGCGCATTAATCAGCTTCGCCAACTAGCACCCCAGCCACACCCCTCCCCCACGAATAAAATGTGTTTGGTGGCTTAACTAACCGGAGTACGGGGTTCGAGTCCTAGGTAATTCTCTTGTCATTTTTCTTTCTCTCTTGTCCAGAAGTGCTTTGTCTACGATTTTCTCAAGCTCTGAACAAACAAAACTGTGCTTTCTTATTTTTACTGCGATCTCTTATTCTATTGTGCTCTCTTATTTTACTCTGCTATCTTATTCTACTGTGCTCTTTTATTTTAATGCGCTCTCTTATTTTACTGTGCTCTTTATTTTACTGTGCTCTTTTATTTTAATGCGCTCTCTTATTTTACTGTGCTCTCTATTTTACTGAGCCCTCTTATTTTACTGTGCTCTTTCATTTTACTGTGCTCTCTTATTGTAATGTGCTCTCTTATTTTACTGTGCTCTCTTATTTTACTGTGCTCTCTTATTTTACTGTGCTCTTTATTTTAAAATACTCTCTTATTTTCATGTGCACTCTTATTTTAATGTGAAATTTTAATTTAATGTGCTCTCTTATTCTTATGTGCCCCTTATTTTACTGTGCTCTCTTACTGTATTGTGCTGTCTTATTTAATGTCCTCTTATTTTAATGTGCTTTCGTCTTTTAATGTCCTCTCTTATTTTAATGTGCTCTCTTACTTAATATGATCTCATTTTTACAGTACTCTCTTATTCTACTGTGATCTCTTACATTACTATGCTCTCTTATTGTAAGGTGTTCCCCTATTTTAATGAGCTTTCTTATGTTACTGTGAACTCTTATTTTACTGTGCTCTCTTATTTTAGTGTCCTCTCTTATTTTAATGCGCTCTCTTATTTTAATGTGATCTCTTATTTTACAGTGCTCTCTTATTCTACGGTGCTCTCTTATTCTACTGTGCCCTTTTATTTTAATATCCTCTCTTATTTTCATGTGCTCTCCTATTTTACTGTGTTCGCTTATTTTAGTGTGCTTTCTTATTCTGCTGTGCCATCTTATTTTACTGTGCTCTCTTATTTTACTGTGCCCTCTTATGCTATTATTCCATCTTATGCTAATGTGGTCTCTTATTTTAATGTGCTCTCGTATTTTACTGTGTTCTCTTATTTTAGTTGGCTCTCTTATTTTAATCTGCCATCTTATTTTACTGTGCTCTCAGCCGTGTTGTGTAAACTAATTCTCAAATGTCCTGGTCTTAGAACTGTCCTAAGAAAAAAGGGTCTTGACCAACCGTGATTAATCGGTCCTCAGCTATCTTGACCAGTTAGTGGTTTGCATGTCCCTTGCGGAACTTTGTCTCCATAACAGTTCTCCTGTAGGCCCCTCGCTTGTATATAAGATGCTCTGCTGCTGATGCATCCATTTGCAAATTATCAACGATGTCTTGCAGCCAGCTTCGCCTTGATCTTCCTCTCTTTCTTTTTCCAAGTATGTAGCCTGTAAAGACTGTATTCTCCAAGTTCTCATGACGTTTAATGTGTCCAAAATATTTAAGTTTTATCTGTTTAATCCTCTTTACTAGCCAGCCTTCTTCAATATTAAGTTCTTGTAGTATTGATATATTTGTTCTTTTTTTTTGTGTCCATGATATTTGGAGAACTCTTCTGTAGCATTTACATTCAAAGGCATTTATGTGTTTCTCAGCTGTTTTGTTAAGTGTCCAGGTCTCACAGGCATATGTTGCGATGGGAAAGATGCATGCCCTTAAAAATCTTATTTTTGTGGTTCTGTCTGTTCCTCTCCACAGATTCTTTATTTGTTTTACTTTCTGAAGAGCGATAGATGTCTTCCTGTTAATTTCCCTCATTGTATATCCGTTATTATTTAGCAATGATCCAAGATATTCAAAACTCTCCACCTCTTCCAAACGACCAAGAAATGTACTAATAAGGGAAGAGGGGGGATGCCTACACTAGTTGTAGTAAACGTTTGTCCTCCAATGTCCTAGCAGGCAAAGAAAAAAAAGTCCTATTTCTAACAACTATTTTTTTTTCTAAGCGCCCAAAAACCCCTTGTCTGTCTCTACAACAAAACTACGGCACTTGAGACATAAGTACAAGAAGATGATGATGATGAAGATGACATAATTGTGAAACCGAAGAAAGGAGGAACGCACTTTCATAAAGAACCGATGTTTTACTGTTTTTTTTTTAACGAGAGAAAAAACAAAAACCTTTTTATGTCAAGTAGACAAGAATACCTCCGTAATGGCTCTTTGTCTGGCCCGGAAGGTACACGCTAATAAAAAAAAAATGTTCTTCTACGGTAGGCCATGAAGCCTCTTATTATATTTTTCGTAATTGTGACCTACAATGATGGGAGTGCCCTTTAGTTTGTTATTTTTGTCCGCGGGACAGCGTTAATTTTAAGAATGTTATCGTTGTTATCATTGGCCTAGTTTGTCTCCCACCGCATCGTGTCAACATGCCCTTCAAATTTTGATTCATCGACAATCTTTTCTTGATGAAACTTCTACAATACCATATGTTCCCTCCTCAACTTTTTTTCCGTAATTTTGATGTACGTGGAAAAAAAAATGTGTTTCCAGATTTCCTGCTCCAACCCCCCACCCCCCCCACACAATTTTAATGTCGTTCTCTTTCTGTCTCTTTTTTTCCTTCTCTGCTCTTTCCTTGTCAACATTATACATTTCTTGACATCTTCTACAACAAGTAGTCTACCCTGCTTTGTCTTTTCTTTCCATCCGTGAACTCTTCTACAACAAAGAAAATAGTCTAATTTGTTTCTTCTTTCCATCTTTGAACTCTTCTTCAAAAAAAGAATATACTCTGCTTTGTCTTTTCCTTCATCCTAGAACTCTTTTTATAACAAACAATATAATCTGCTTCATCTTTTCCTTAAATCCTAGAACTCTTCTACAACAAAGAATATATTCTTCTTTATCTTTCTCCTCCGTCTCCGAACTCTTCCATAATAGTATTATCTGTTCATCTTTTCCTATTTTTCTATAACTCTTCTTCAACAAAGAAAATAATTTGCTTCATCTTTTCCTTCCATCCTAGAACTCTTCTACAACAAAAAATATAATCTTCTTCCTCTTTTCCTTCTATCCTAGAATTTTTCTCCAAAAATAAAATATAATCTGCTTCATCTTTTCCTTCCATTCTAGACCTCTCCTACAACAGCATACTCTGCTTCATCTTTTCATTTCTTTCTAGAATTCTTCTTCTAGAAAGAAAAATAATCTGCTTTATCTTTTCCTTCCATCCAAGAACTCTTCTGCAACAAAGAATATACTATTCTTTATCTTTTCCTTCCATCCTAGAACTCTCTCACAACAGATACTAGAATCTTCTTTATCTTTTCCATCCATGCTAGAACTCTTCTACAACAAAAATATAATCAGCTCCAACTCTTCCTTCCATCCTAGAGCTCTTCGACAACAAAGTATATAATCTGCTTCATCTTTTCCTTCCAACTTAGAACTATTCTATAATAAAGAATATAATCTGCTTTGTCTTTTACTTCCATCCTTGAACTCTCCTACAACAAAGAATATACTCTGTTTTGTCTTTTCATACTATAACTCTTCTACAACAAAGAATATACTTTGCTTTCTCATTTCCTTAATTACTAGAACCTTCTACCACAAAGAATATACTCTGCCTTGTCTTTTCCCTATGTCCTACAACTCTTCTACCACAAAGAATATACTGTGCTTTGTCTTTTCCTTCCATCCTAGAACTCTTCTATTACAAAGAATATAATCTTCTTCATCTTTTTCTTAAATTCTAGAAATCTTCTATTACAAAGAATATAATCTTCTTCATTATTTCCTTCCGTCCTAGAACTATTCTTAAAAATATAATCTGTTCACGTTTTCGTACATTTTTAGAACTCTTCTTCAACAAAGAAAATAAACTGCTTCATCTTTTCCTTCCATCCTAGAACTCGTCTACAACAAAGAATATAATCTTCTTGATCCTTTCCTTCTATCCTAGAACTATTCTATAACAAATAATATAATATGCTTTATCTTCTCCTTTCTTTCTAGAATTCTATAGCAAAGAACATAAACTTCTTTATCATTTCCATCCATCTTAGAAATCTCTTACAACAAAGAATGTAATCTGCTTCATCTTTCCTTCGATTCTAAAAATCTTCTACAAAAAAAGATTACAATCTGCTTTATCTTTTCCTTCCAGCCTAGAACTCCTCTACAACAAAGAATATAATCTTCTCCATCTTTTCCTTCCATTTTAGAACTATTCTACAACAAAGAATACAATCTGTTTTATCTTTTCCTTCCATCCTAAAACTGTTCTACAACAAAGAATATAATCTGCTTTATCTTTTCCTTACAAGCTAGAACTCTTCTACAACAAAGAATATAATCTGCTTTATCTTTTCCTTACAAGCTAGAACTCTTCTACAACAAAGAATATAATCTGTTCTATCTTTTCCATCCATCCTAGACCTCTTCTAGAACAATATAATCCGCTGCATCATTTCATTTCTTTCTAGAAATCCTCTAGAACAAAGAATATAATTTGCTTTATGTATTCGATTCATCCAAGAATTCTTCTACAACAAAAGTTATAATCTGCTTTATCTTTTCCTTCCATCCTAAAACTGTTCTACAACAAAGAATATAATCTGCTTTATCTTTTCCTTACACCCAAGAACTCTTCTACAACAAAGAATAGAATTCTCTTTATCTTTTCTTTCAATCCTAGAACTCTTCTTTAACAAGAATAATAATCTGCTTCATCTTTTATTTTATTCCTAAAACTCATCTACCAGAAAGGATATAATCTGCTTCATCTTTTATTTTATTCCTAAAACTCAACTACCAGAAAGGATATAATCTGCTTCATCTTTTATTTTATTCCTAAAATTCATCTACCAGAAAGGATATAATCTGCTTTATCTTTTATTTTATTCCTAAAACTCACTACCAGAAAGGATATAATCTGCTTCATCTTTTATTTTATTCCTAAAACTCATCTACCAGAAAGGATATAATCTGCTTCATCTTTTATTTTATTCCTAAAACTCATCTACCAGAAAGGATATAATCTGCTTCATCTTTTATTTTATTCCTAAAACTCATCTACCAGAAAGGATATAATCTTCTTCATCTTTTCCTTCCATCCTAGAACTCTTTAACAACAACGTAATCTTCTTCATTTTTTCCTTCCATCCTAGAACTCTTTCACAACAACGTAATCTTCTTCATCTTTTCCTTCCGTCCTAGAACTCTTTCACAACAACGTAATCTTCTTCATCTTTTCCTTCCATCCTAGAACTCTTTAACAACAACGTAATCTTCTTCATCTTTTCCTTCCATCCTAGAACTCTTTCACAACAACGTAATCTTCTTCATCTTTTCCTTCCGTCCTAGAACTCTTTCACAACAACATAATCTTCTTCATCTTTTCCTTCCATCCTAGAACTCTTTCACAACAACGTAATCTTCTTCATCTTTTCCTTCCATCCTAGAATAACAAAGAATATAATCTGTTTGATCTTTTCCTTCCAAACTAGAACTCTTCAATAACAAAGAATATAATCTGTTTGACCTTTTCCTTCCAAACTAGAACTCTTCAATAACAAAGAATATAATCTGTTTGATTTTTTCCTTCCAAACTAGAACTCTTCAATAACAAAGAATATAATAATTTTTATCTTTTCCTTCCAAACTAGAACTCTTCAACAACAAAGAATACAATCTGTTTTATCTTTTCTTTCCAAACTAGAACTCTTCAATAACAAAGAATATAATCTGTTTTATCTTTTCCTTCCATCCTAGAACTCTTCAATAACAAAGAATATAATCTGCTTTATCTCTTCCTTCCAAGCTAGAACTCTCCTATTACAAAGAATATAATCTTCTTTTTTCTTTTCCTTCCAAAATAGAACACTTCTTTCCAAAATGGAACTCTTTTTTAACAAAGAATATCATCTTCTTTATCTTTTCTCCCATCCTTGAATAAAATCTTAGATATTTCTTGATTCTTCCCTATCTGCATCAAAATCAGAATCTGTTTCTTTTCCTTTACTTCTTTATTTGATGTTTCTGAAACGTCCAGAGCGTTTAATTTGAAGTATAGCCTCGTGTCGGATATGGAGTGGGTCATATTTCTTCGTGCTTCAAGTCAAAATGCAGGATCAAGATGTAGCCTTCTGGGTAATATACATTAACATAGGGACCTCATGGAGGTAGTGGAACGAAACCCAGGGGAAGAGGCACATTAGCCTCTGAATATGAGCATCATCAGGAGGTGAGGATAGAGTCTTGACCCTCCCTCTGGGATAACGGTGTTTGTCTCTCAACACAAAAGCTCAGATGTTTCTGTGTTTATGTTCTCGAAGATGTTGAGAGACGAGACCGGGCGCTTGGTATGTCGTTTTCAGACTTTTTAATGTTGGACAGTGTCCAGGTGATGGGTCAGGTAAAGTCCACACCCCAGTTGTTAGGAAGAAGGCTTTATTCGGTCATGGCGATGACCTGATTGTCAGGTCAAGACCCTGTATTAAGATCTGGTAGTCCATGTCAACGTATGTTGGGATTTACCAGGGTATATGTTCTGAAACTATCGTTTGCTGTAATATACGTTTCAAAGCCCCCTTTTGCTGGGATTACGCTCTGAATTTAATCTTTTTACTGGGGTATGATTGAGAAGTATAGTGTTTTAACAGGCTTTTTATTGGTGTATATATTTTGAAATCATCTTTTTGGAGGATGTAAACGTTTTGAAGTCATCTTTTTGCTGGAAGTATACGCTTTAAAGTCATCTTTTTTTTTTTTTTTTGGAAGTATACGATTTCAAGTCACTGTTTTCCTCGTGTACGTTCTGAGGTCATTTTGTCTCTCATCAACTTTTGAAAGAATGAACTTCGTGTGGTCTCAGACACTGTTAGGTCAGCAAGTGACTTTATCTGAAGAGTCTTATCGGAGAGTCCTTGTTAGGTGACCGGTTAGACCCTCGGTTTACTAATCGTAAGGTACTGGGTTCTAGCCCCAAAAGTGGGATTTTTTCTGGTACACACCAAAGAAGAAAAAAAAAACAAAACCCCAATGTCGACCCAGCCTCTAAAAATGGGTACCCAGAGAAATCTGGGAAGGTAAAGCTGCCAGGCGTGATAATGACCACATCACACTTTCATGTGCCGAGGGTCTTGGAAATAAAGGCCTTAAAACCGTATCCCCAATATGCCTTAATGGCATGAAAACGGGAAGTATGTTTTTAGTTGATTTGAGAGAAGACTGTAACACGAGATACATCGTTCCTGCAAGCCATGTTCAATAATCATTTGTAAGCATGGCACAAGCACAGAACAAGAGATAGGATAATACGTTTTGGAGTCTAAAGTCTACTCGTTAAAGTAAGCTGACAAACTGAGCCCTCAAGACAAAATCAATACCTGCAGGTCGTGAATGGGAGCCATTGTTTATGCTTTTATAGAATAAAAAGCTTTGGACTTTGAAAAAAAGACATAAAACAAGTGAAAATTCCTAAATCGAAAGATCATAAAATAAGTTCTAGATGTCGGCATACGCTCCTATATGGCAATACCAAAGGAGTCGTCCGCAGTATTCAACTTTGACCTTCCCATCTTTATATCGATTGGTTCATACGAATGAAATGTCAAGGACATAATTAAAGGCGCGTCCCCCGATTAAATATTGTGATAATATCACGGTCCACGTGTTTGTGTATGATTTTAGAGAGGTAACAAGGAATAGACAACACTGATTCGCAGGGTGTGCCATAACAGCATCGGTATCATCATCATGTGCCGTGCCGGTGCTTTGACGGCCATGCTCCGCTTCAAAAGATTTCGGTCAGTGATGTTTTCCATCAGCTCAGTTGCCGACTTTTCGTTGTGCCATCGCGTTAGATTATCCATGCTTTTTTTAAAAAAAGTTCTTTGTCTTCTCTTGCTTCTCTTTCCATTTATCTTTCCTGCTATGATATTGTCAGTCTCTCTCTCTTTGTCACTGTAATCTCCAATGAATGATGACTGTCGTTTTGTTATGGCTTTACCTAGGTTCCTCTCTACATCTGCTTTTGTTAGACATTCCCTGCATGTCATCTTATCTTCCCATGGTACTCTTAACATTCTTCTAAGATACCACATCTCTGCTGTCTCTAGTAATACTTCCATCGATCTGTTGACTGTCCATGACTCACTTCCATACAGTAGGATAAGCTCAATGTAGCATTTTAGAACTCTTTCTGATGTTCACTGCACAAGATGCTCCTCATTTCCTGGACAACCTTGACATGTTCTGGCCGTCATTTAAGAGCTGCAGTTTCCCATCTGATGTTACTCGAAGGCCCGGATATTTAAATGTTTCAAGGTCATTCCTTGTACTTTGACACTGCATCCAGGTGGGTTCTTCTTTCATGATATAAAACCCACTGTTTCTGTTTTCTTGCTGTTCGGGGCGAGGCCACACCTGTTCATAACTTCACACCTGTTCATAACTTCACACCTGTTCATAACTTCACACCTGTTCATAACTTCACACCTGGTCATAACTTCACACCTGGTCATAACTTCACACCTGTTCATAACTTCACACCTGTTCATAACTTCACACCTGGTCATAACTTCACACCTGGTCATAACTTCACACCTGTTCATAACTTCACACCTGGTCATAACTTCACACCTGTTCATAACTTCACACCTGTTCATAACTTCACACCTGGTCATAACTTCACACCTGTTCATAACTTCACACCTGTTCATAACTTCACACCTGGTCATAACTTCACACCTGGTCATAACTTCACACCTGTTCATAACTTCACACCTGTTCATAACTTCACACCTGGTCATAACTTCACACCTGTTCATAACTTCACACCTGTTCATAACTTCACACCTGGTCATAACTTCACACCTGTTGATAACTTCACACCTGTTCATAACTTCACACCTGTTCATAACTTCACACCTGGTCATAACTTCACACCTGGTCATAACTTCACACCTGGTCATAACTTCACACCTGGTCATAACTTGTCACAAGAAGCCTGGTCAAGGACACGAACAGGAAAACTGAGATCTTCTTTAACAAAAAAATATCCGCATAAAGGAATGATAAATTCAGTTACCAGGGCCAGTCGGAGGGTGAGGGAGGGGGGAGGCGGCGGGGGAGGGGGGCAGTTGGGCCGCTTCATTCCTCCAGGGCTTTCAAGGATTCATCTGTGTGCTTGCAGTGAATTAAGCCCTCTGCTGTTTTCAAAATAATTACACCCTATTTCCAGCTGTGTATATCTATTATTTCTATACTTGGCTGCAAACCTTGTCACTTTTCTGACAAGAACGAGGAGGAGGAAGAGGAGGAAAAGATGAAAGAAGAAGAAGAAGGAAGAGAAGAAGGAAAAAGAAGAAGAAGAAGAAGGAAGAGAAGAAGATGAAGAAGAGGAAGAAGAAGATTAAGAAAGAGAAGAAGGAAAAAGAAGAAGAAGAAGGAAGAGAAGAAGAAGAAGAGAAAGAAGAAGGAAGAGAAGAAGAAGAAGAAGAAGAAGAAGGAAGAAGAAGGAAGAAGAAGGAAGAAGAAGAAGAAGAAAAGAAGAAGAAGAAAAAGAAGAAGAAGAAGAAGAAGATAGAAATGAAGAAGAAGAAGAATAAGAAGGAAGAGAAAAAAAAAGAAGAATAATAATAAGAAGAAGAAGAGAAAGAAGAAGGAAGAGAAGAAGAAGAAGAAGAAGGAAGAGAAGAAGGAGAAGAAGAAGAAGAAGAAGGAAGAGAAGAAGAAGAAGAAGAAAAAGAAGAATGAGGAGAAGAAGAAGAAGAAGACAGAGGAGAATAATAATAATAAGAAGAAGAAGAAGGAAGTGAAGAAGAAGAAGGAAGAGAAGAAGAAGAAGAAAAAGAAGAAGATAGAGGTGAAGAAGAAGAAGAAGAAGAAGAAGAAGAAGAAGAAGAAGAAGAAGAAGAAGAAGAAGAAGAAGATAGAAGAGAAGAAAAAGAAGAGGAAGAAGAAGAATGAAGAGAAGAAGAAAAAGAAGAAGAAGAAGCAAAAAAGAAAAATCATCATCATCATCATCATCATCATCACTGATACGGAGATGTACAGTTGGGAGATCTGATTGACCCAATTTTTGTAAAAGCAGAAGATCAGTTGTTGCTCGTTTGTGACTGCCAAAGAAAATATACAGGTAGGGAATCTTAGTGGGACACAAGACGTGCAAATGAGAGCTAAAGTGTACAGGTGTGAGGTATGACTGACAAGTAAGGTGTACAGGTGAGAGGTAAGACTAACAAGTAAGGTGTACAGGTGAGAGGTATGAATGACAGCAAAGATGTGCAGGTGAGAGTTACAACTGACAAGAATAACAAATAAGTAAGATTGACAAATACGTGGAACAGCTGAAGGTAAGACTGACAAGTAAAATGTACATGTGAGAGGTATGACTGACAAATTTAACAGATGAGAAGTATGATTGATAAATAAGGGTGTACAGGTGAGAGGCATGATTGATAAGTAAAGGTGTACAGGTGAGAGGTATGAATGATAAGTAAAGGTGTTAAGATGAGAGGTATGTTTGATAAATAAGGTGAACAATGGGAGATTTGACTGATAAGTAAAGGTGTACAGGTGAGAGGTGTGCCTGACAAACAATGAGTACAAAATGAAAGGTATGATAAACAAACAAAATATGTACAAAAGAGATACGAAAGTCTATCACGCTGTACAGGTGAGACATAACTGACATGTGATGTGAACATGTGAAAACGTTGACATAAAAACACACATAAAAAAAAACAACACAGCTCTTTATACAGCACATAAACGTATACATAATAATAAAACAAACTCTGCCATCATCAAAGAAAATCACCATTCCGCGCCGGAAAAAAAGTCCGTCCATCCATCAGATCTGGAACAACACTGTAAATAAAGCCATTCAGAAATCTCTACGCCACTTCTCTTACTTGTCATCTTCGTGCACAATGGAAGAAACAGCTATTTTCGCAAATGTTTCTCACGGAACATCGCACACACCAAAGAAACTGCATGCATTTATAGAGAAAATAAACTAAACACACAAAATATTTATATCTATTAATAAACTGGTTGTACGCACACAAGTAACAATATACATTTTTTTTTGTGAAGAAACAATCCGATGCGGAATAAAATCACTATAAATTTAAAACACTACGAGATAAAAACAAGTATGCACATTCACAAATGTTTTCTGATTGAAAATTTATCACATTTTCAACCCTCCTCCCCCCCCCCCCCTCCTTGTACGCGAACAACAAATCTTTCGTCCACACACAAGAAACATTTCTTCAGCTGCCAGACTGCCAGGTAAACTGTGCATCACCAAGTTAATCACCCAGCGGGGATCTGTGCCGGTGTGGCTTCGCCCTTATGGGCTGCTCTATCTTGTTTACCTCTCTAGTGACACGAGCTGACGACGGAATCGATTTTTTTTTTTTTCACATCGCGCTTGTCTACAAGGAGACATCTTTCCTGCTTACAGCTGAACACAAAGTAGACATTATTCACAAAGATTATGTCCTTTCGGAATCTAAGCCGGCGAGTTATGTAATCCTGACTTTTAGTATACGTTTCCTTGGAGATTTTCTCAGCCTGGCAGGTTGAAGGGGGTGGGGGGGGGGGTGGGAAGGGGAATGTTTAACTATGACGTAATCCAGGAGGTCAAAATGTCAGAGGTTAAACATGCCCTAAATTACTGATCAAACATTTGATTCGATCATTCTTGTACATCAGGGGTTTTCAAACCAATGAGGGATTCTCTTCCTCCCCCCCCCCACCAATCCCTCCAGCCAACCCCCTCTCCGAAGAGGGAGTTTTATGGTCAAGGGGAAACTGGGACCACAGACTGATGGACTCAGCACGCAGACTGTTGGAACATATGCCTGTTATTCTTTCGAGTCAGCAATCTTGATGGGTGGAGATGATATTATGACATGAATGAGGGCATGAGACACGAAAGGTTGAGAAGCTCTGAGGCTGTCGGTGATGAACACATACAATGGATCAAAGGATTTTCAGGGTCCAAATAAGACCAACGCTACATTCTGGCACATCTTATCTTATATCTTATATCTTATCTTATATCTTATATCTTATCTTATATCTTATATCTTATATCCTTCCCGTCCCGTTAGACGTCACATAGGGCTCGCAAAATATTTCGCCAATTGTTCCTGTCTTCGGCGAGTCTTTCAACCTCATCAAGGGATTTTATGCCTGTTAACTTGGCCTCTCTTAACAATGACCTCTTCAGAGTTTCACACAGTCTGCCTCTTTTTCTTTGGCCTGTTGTGTTCCACTTGATAGCTTGTTTTGGGATTCTCTGATCATTTCTTCTCATCAAGTGACCAACATATGTCCGTCTCCTTTTCCTGATCACCCATGAGACTGGTAGTTGTCCAGTCATCTGTCTTATCTCTGCATTATTCTTAAATTCGTTCCACTTGATGCCGAGTATTTTCCTTAGGCATTTGTTTGCAAAAGAGTCTAATGTAATAAAATAACGCTACATTCTGGCCTATGAAAGTAATTTAATAAAATATCGCTACATTCTGGCCTATGAAAGTAACTTAATAAAATAATGCTACATTCTGGCTTATGAAAGTAGTGTAATTTCATGACACAGGTGGCAATAACATCCCGCCTACATCCTTTCTGACCCCAGAAACAAGGTGTTACTCTGCTTAATATTCCTGGATGCGGAGGTGAGGGAAATGAGGAGAGGAATGAAGTGAGTCAAAGAATGATATATTCGCCCTAGGTGTCCAGAAGTTGTCGTGGAGTAAATGATAGCAAGCTAACCGCAGGCCAATTTCCTATCCGAGTTCAGGTATATGTTTTTAGGATCTTGGCGGCGGCATCTGCAAAGACGTCAAGTTTGTGAGGTCAAGGGGAAAAAAAACGATCCAACAACACAAACATAAACAAAACCGCCTGTTCATTGTAACAATGGTGGCCGAGGTTGCTGAAGATAGGGGCCACATACATGAAGTTTGAGAGCCACGAGAGATGAACACATATATCACAGATGTTTTTATTGTTGCATAAACATTTTGTTACGAAAGATCATCGTCATCATCATCATCACTACACTCCCTTGAGATCATAGGCCACGGATAAAGACTCTCCAGTCATCCCTGTTCTTGGAATTATGCTCTGCTTCCTTCCACGTGCATCCCTTGTCTCTGAGCACTGTCATAATTTCTCTCTCCAAGTAAGTCTAGGTCTTCCTCGTTTCCTATTTCCTTGAGGATTCCATGTCAGTCCACCTCTTGCTATGCTGGTATCGGGTTTCCTCAGAGTATGGCCAATCCATCTCCAATTCTTAGACATGATTTAAAGGTCTGTATAATTATTAGGACATACGTGTCCGTAGTAGCAGCCACTCGTTGTCAGCTCCGACCCGTAGCACGACTCTCTAGCACAGTTTCTCTGGAGCTTTTGCTAATCCAACATTTCTTTAATCTTTGATCCAGATCCATCAGGGAGAAAAATCGGCAGACATTCTTAAATACATTTCCTTGCCTTAAGCATTAACTTGTTTTTTTTCAATTCAATGGATGATACACCCGGTGTGGTGGTGAAGGATGATACACACAGTGTGGTGGTGAAGGATGATACACACGGTGTGGTGGTGAAGGATGATACACACAGTGTGGTGGTGAAGGATGATACACACAGTGTGGTGGTGAAGGATGATACACCCGGTGCGGAGGTGACGGATGATACACACGGTGTGTAGGTGACGGATGATACACGGTGTGTAGGTGACGAATGATACACACGGTGTGGTGGTGACTGATGATACACACGGTGTGGAGGTGACGGATGATACACACGGCGTGGTGGTGACGGATGATACACACGGTGCGGAGATGGCGGATGATACACACAGTGCGGTGGTGACGGACTCTCAAAATACGCTTGGCAAGATGGAAGGAGGTCTGCTACGTCGTGAATGAGTTCAGCTCTTGGAAAATCTAGTGTCACCCAGGCTGAGGCGGAATTATTCCCCAGGACATGCGGGAGTGGAAAGCTAGGAGGTGGCCGATCATGTTGCCCCTAACGCTGTTGCAACAGATATGAGTCCTATGTACTGGGCGGACTTGCTGAAGTCGACGGCCGAGGAACTGGGACAAGAAGAGGAAAAGGCACGTGCTGATAACAAATACAGAGAATGATTGGTAGGAACTTACTGAGGGAGGGACGAAGAAGAGCCGGCTGGCTGGTAGAAGCAGATGGTGCTAAAATCAACAGCTTACTGGCACAATTACTGTTCATACTCTTCGGTGGTTACTGAAACAGAGAGTAGAGAATGTTCGGGTGTGGCCCAAGTGCAATGATAAGAATTCCAAGATTCAAGATGGCGGAGTCTCATTTGATATATTTGATGAACAATTTAATCTACTTCTGGAGATATACCAAGAAATCCAAACATCAACATGGAAGGTCTGGAGATATACCAAGAAATCCAAACAGCAACATGGAAGGTCTGGAGATATACCAAGAAATCCAAACAGCAACATGGAAGGTCTGGAGATATACCAAGAAATCCAAACAGCAACATGGAAGGTCTGGAGATATACCAAGAAACCCAAACAGCAACATAGAAGGTCTGGAGATATACCAAGAAACCCAAACAGCAACATGGAAGGTCTGGAGATATACCAAGAAACCCAAACAGCAACATGGAAGGTCTGGAGATATACCAAGAAACCCAAACAGCAACATGGAAGGTCTGACGTGAAAAAAAGATCTGATGGTGAGTTCCCCCAGGCCAGATAGATCAATAATGGGAAAAAAAGAAAGAAGAAGAAGATCAAGGCGAAGATGGCTGCAGAACATCGTTGGTGACCTGCGAATGGACGCATCATCAGCAAGTCATCTTGCTCACAACCGAGAGGCCTACAGGAGATCTGTTAAGAGAGGCAAAGTTCCGCAAGGGACATGCAAATGACTGACTGACTGACTGATAAACGATTATAAAGCTTGAATTGTTTTTATTGCTCATTATATTAATTGTGATGTGAAAAGAACGGAGCTCAATCAACATATTACCGTGGGCCTCACATTGTTTATCAAAGAGCCACTTGTGGTTTGAGAAGCCTCCTGGCATAGAGCAAAACAGAAAAAAATTATCACACATGGCCAAGATATAAACAAATATGCGTCCACAAAGTCCCGCAACTCCCACACAGAATATGCATAGAAGTCCAAAGGTTGTCTGCTCCTGCAGGCGAAACAACAGGACAGCGAAAAGTGGAGAATATCATAATAGCATCAACAGTAAGATCTATATGTATTAGCAAGTAAAATCTATTATTATTAGCAAGTAAGATCTATTTGTATTAGCAAGTTTGATCCATTTCTTGCAAATACTGTTCTGTGTTTAAGAAAATGGCGGGCAGGGCAAACAGACAGACAAACAAACAGGCAGGCAGGCAGGCAGGCAGACAGGCAGGCAGGCAGGCAGGAAGGCAGGCAGGCAGTGCAAGACAGACAGACAGGCAGACAGACAGACAGACAGACAGACAGACAGACAGATAGATAGATAGATAGATAGATAGATAGATAGATAGATAGATAGATAGATAGATAGATAGATAGATAGATCCAAAGTGTCCCCTCTGCACCGGAAGGCAAATATTGGAGACAGAGACAGAAAGAGACAGACAGACAAACAGACAGACAGAGACATATATAACTAGACAGAGACAGAAAGAGACACACAGACATATATAACTACACAGAGACATATCTAACTAGACAGAGACAGAGAAGACAGACACGCAGAGTCGGACAGAATGAATAAATGAATGAATGAATGATTATCTTTATTTTAACAGGACGAAGAATTGGGCGCTCAGGCCCGTCTTACATGTTGCCCTATATCACTCCATCTTCCATTCTTCCCACACACTCGATGTAAAAATGTATAAAAAATAACATGAAAAAAAATATATATATGAAGAATGCCATCTGAAGCTATATGAAATATAAGTATCTAGATTACGTGATAAAACAACGTCTCTCAGAGAGAGACAGACAGACAGACAGTTAGTTAATTTAATTTACTCAGTTAATTAATTAGTTTAGTTAACTACTTCAGTTATTTTAATTCGGTTAGTTCATTCATTCATTTGCATGTCCCTTGCGGAACTTTGCCTCCATAACAGCACTCCTGTAGGCCTCTCGGTTGTGAGCAAGATGCCCTGCTGCTGATGCATCCATCTGCAGATCATCAACGATGTCTTGCAGCCGTCTTCACCTTGGTCTTTCTCTCTTTATTTTTCCCATTCTGTACCCTTCCAAGATGGTCTTCTCTAAATTATCATGACGTTTAATGCGTCCAAAATATTTTAAGTTTTCTCTTTTTAATCCTATTTACTAGCCAGCCTTGTTTAGTTAAGTTAGTTAATTTAGGTAGGTATTATAGTTTATTCAGTTATCTAGTTAATTTAGTTAAATACGTCAGTTCTTTTAGTTTGTTTAGTTAAGTTAGTTAAGTTAGTTAGGACTATCTTTCATATCCTTAGGTCTTCTGAGCTCTTCAATATCTCCTTCAGCACAGAACACTAAGACACAACCGTCGTGGTCTTTTGCCCGTACCGCCAAATTGACAGCCCCACGGAAGTTTAGGTGTAGCAGATGTTATTCCTTAAATGGCGTCCTCATTGAGTGGGTTCATCATCAAGGTCTGATGGGAAGGATCATCGACGAACATTCTGTGCGATACTCACTGGCACAGGTGGTGGAACCATTATAGAAGTATCTCGTTCACGATGATACAGAGAACATAATAGTGAATACTAAATACTAGATGTAGAAACAAACAATTTGATTTTCTTGAGTTTCTAAGTTTTATTTATTATCTGCTGAATTGATATGTTGTTGATGCATAAACCTCTATTCCGGCGCGATGTTCTAAGCTGTTTTATCGGTGGTGATGTTCTAAACCGTTTTATCGGTTATGTTCTAAACTGCTTTACCGGTGGTGATGTTCTAAACCGTTTTATCGGTGGTGGTGTTCTAAACCGTTTTATCGGTGGTGATGTTCTAAACCGTTTTATCGGTGGTGATGTTCTAAACCGTTTTACCGGTGGTGATGTTCTAAACCGTTTTATCGGTGGTGATGTTCTAAAACGTTTTATCGGTTGTGATGTTCTAAACCGTTTTATCGGTGGTGATGTTCTAAACCGTTTTATCGGTTGTGATGTTCTAAACCGTTTTATCGGTGGTGATGTTCTAAACCGTTTTATCGGTGGTGATGTTCTAAACCGTTTTACCGGTGGTGATGTTCTAAACCGTTTTATCGGTGGTGATGTTCTAAACCGTTTTACCGGTGGTGATGTTCTAAACCGTTTTACCGGTGGTGATGTTCTAAACCATTTTACCGGTGGTGATGTTCTAAACCGTTTTACCGGTGGTGATGTTCTAAACGGGTTTATCGATGCTGAAGCACTTATCACCACATCCTGACATATTACTCCGAGGCGCGATCAGCCTCTGAAACGAGCTACAATTAAAAATTTTAAAAAAACATTGCGCAATTAAGGGCCCATAAATTGTCAGAACGCAGAGGACAGATCAAGATGTCAGGGTGGCGGTGGATAGAATTTTGTCCAAGTGAAAAACAAGGAAAAAATCTTAACAACGTGTAGGACAACCCCAAGTGTCACGAAGTTTGCAAATAGATAAAATAACAAAATTTACAGAAAGAGGTAAGATCGAAATCTTCAGAACAAACTTTAATAAACGTAACAAGTGTCAACCGTAACAAGTGTCAACCGTAACAAGTGTCAGCCGTAACAAGTGTCAACCGTAACAAGTGTCAGCCGTAACAAGTGTCAGCCGTAACAAGTGTCAGCCGTAACAAGTGTCAACCGTAACAGTTGTCAAGGCGAAAGTTCCCTCTAAGGTTTTGTTCGACACGTATGAACATATATTCTGAAGAAAAAGTTTTGTGCGCACTTTGGTGTCATAACGTCAAACTGCAAAGCATAATTAATAGTTTTTTTTTTTAATGCTAAAGTGAGAAGAAATCAAGAAAACAAACTCATATTGCTCTATCGTAGTATTCTTCAGCGCTACTAAAGCACAGGGCAACATCAGGAAACTAAAAAGTTCAAAATAGTTTTATTAGTTTTGCGCAGCAAATAACATATCATACGCAGCATGATATCTCTAGATGCTCGGCCGCCCTGCTTAAAGGGAACACTGGTCAAGACCCATATGTGATAAACACATACATTCTTACATGATCATTAAAGCTTATATTCCCTCAAGATTTGACGCTCAAAGCTGTAGCCATGGAGGCTCACGCTTACAGATACACGCATCTCCCTACACTCTTACACATGTAAGGCTTATCTAGGCTTATGCTAGCACAGCTAATCATCGGCTTCTGACGGGGCTCCATACCGACGGCCCCGTCATAAAAAAGACAACGTGAAGGGAATTTCACGGAGTTTGAGTGAATTTATAGTAGTTTTCTCTCTCTCTCTCTCTCTCTCTCTCTCTCTCTCTTTCTCTCCCTCTCTCTTTTTTCTCCCCCCCCCCCCCCAATCTCTCTCTCTCTCTCAAAGGTTCATGCCAATGAGGTTTTTGGTCATCACTGATTTCTACAACTACCTGTCCTTTGCTCTTTCTATGAAATGTGTTCTGAACCGAGCTTTGTGCCACTATTTTAGCCCATAAACTATCTTGTTTCATTGTCTTCCTCTGTCCCTCCACTTTTCCTGTTGTCATTAGGTGTCCCAATCTGCCTCTTCTCAAAACATGTCCTACAGATCTTGATGTGAATCTTAACTTTGTCTCCTCTCTCTGATTCTTCGTCCTGTTTGTTTTTGTTTGAAGAAGGCTCACGCCAAAACGTCACAACTTTGTAATCGTTAAGTAATAAAGCTGGTCCTACTTTCTTCCTAGTTTATACACTTTGGTATCACAGCTTTACTGCAGTGGCTTCGTGTATAGTTGTATGCCTATACACTAATTATTGTGGTCCTAAAGATCTGAGTTGTCGTGTTATGAATTTTCCCATAATTTCTCTCTTTTGCACAGCCTAACTTATGACCTTTCATTTGTTTTCTTGGCTGTCCATGGTATTCTCATCTTTCCTCTTAGGAACCATAACTCCGCTACTTCCAGTAGACTTTCGGAACTCTTGATTTTTGTCCATGTTTCGAATGAACAGAAAAATAAGGGTTCGATGTAGCAATGATGAACTCGTTCTTTGACTTTCAATGGCCAAGCTTAGTTAAAACATAACAATAAATTAGAGTGACCTTACAGTTTGTACACGGACGTTAAAACACCTGGTTTAACGTTAACCACGTACTGTATATTCTAAATTATTTCTAAATTTACTGTAAAGTACCCTGAACAATGGTCGAAGAAAACGAATCGCCCTAAAGTGAGGTGTCGTAAAGCAAGGTCTATCTGTATACGCTTGTATGCTTAAAGAAGTACATAAACATACACCATAAGCAGCGTACAAACACACATACAAGGACATATACGAGCACGATCTTCTGAACTGCCTAAAAGTTAACTCTTTTGTTCCCGGATGCGGCCTGTCCTCTTCCTCGAATGTTGCTGTTTTAGCAGCCAGTCTTAAATCACTATCTTGCCTGGTAAAGGTGCTTCAGTTCGTGTGGTGTTCAGAGTGTCACTGATGTCCATGGTTCTCTCCTGTCTCTTCTTTGTTTACGCAGAAACAAGCTTTTTTTAAAATTCTGCTTTGTTTTAGCTAATTTATTAAAAACACACATACAAAGTTAATATTCTAACATATGCAGGCTGAGTTCATAAACATACAAAGTTAAGTTCATATAATAGCACATATCTACACAGTTAATATACTAACATATACATACTAACACATACACGCAAGACAAATTTATGTAATTTTTATTTTTAAGCCACACAAACTTTTGTAACAATTACAGAAATGTTGATGATGATGAAGATGATGATGATGATGATGATGATGATGATGAAAAAACACTACATGCAATATCGAACGTATAATTAATTTTAATAAATAATACATTACATAAAACTTTGGGAAGAAATGAAACAAATGTGATGTCCAACATATTTGATACAATTAACATCACTGCTGTATCTAGACCAACAAGCAGCAGTAAGAATAAATGGTGAAACAACAACTTGGTTTGACATAAAACAAGGGGTCCGTCAGGGGTGCATATTGTCGCCTTACTTATTTAACTTGTATACTGAAAATATAATGAGGAATGTTAGAGAAGATGTAGACAAAGAATAATACGATGCCATAACAATTGGAGGTTATGAAATACCAGAAATTAGTGCTGATGACACACTATTACTGTCTACAACACAAAAAGGAATGGAAAAACTAATTATGTCAGTCCGTAAGAACAGCGAAGAGTAGAACCTCTATCTTAATGCGAAGAAAAATAAATTGATGACAACTGACAAAACAAACAAGGCAGCTGAAATATATATCAATGAAGACAAATTGGAAGAAGTGGAGAGTTTTGAATATCTTGGATCACTACTAACTAATAATGGAGATACAATGAGGGAAATTAAAAGGAGGACATCTATCGCTCTTCAGAAAGTAAAACAACTAAAGAAGCTGTGGAGAGGAATAGACATAAGTACAAAAATAAGATTTTTAAGGGCATACATCTTTCCCATCGCAACATATGCCTGTGAGACCTGGATACTTAACAAAACAGTTGAGAAACACATACATGTATTTAGATGCTACAAAAGAGTTCTTCAAATATAATGGACACAAAAAAGAAGAAATATATCTATATTACAAGAGTTTAATGTTGATGAAGGCTGGCTAGTAAAGAGGATTAAACAGAGAAAACTTAAATATTTTGGACGCATTAAAGATCATGAGAATTTAGAGAAGACCGTCTTGGAAGGGTACATAATGGGAAAAAGAAAGAGAGGAAGACCAAGGCGAAGATGGCTGCAAGACATCGTTAATGATCTGCAAATGGATGCATCAGCAGCAGACCATCTTGCTCACAACCGAGAGGACTACAGGAGAGCTGTTAGGGAGGCAAAGTTCCGCAAGGGACATGCAAATCACTGACTGACTGATTAAAGCAACTACAGAAGATTATAAAAGATGACGGACAGTCTGGGTGGCTGATTGGTTAGGTGGTCGATCTACTAATCTGGTGGTGCCGATTTCAAGAGTGATTCTTTTCTTTTTCTGATACCACCACACACGAACGCTCCGGGGTCCACATAGCTTCTGAACATCAGTACCAGAATAAATGTGGAAAGATGAGTGCGACCTGGCGTGATACTGACCACATCAGACTTTCATGTGCCGATGGTCGTGGAAATACAGGTCTAACATTGTATCCTCAATATGCCTTTAGTGGCATGAAAACGGGGGATGGGGGGTGTTACCTTTTTCAGCTGTAGTGACAATGTGACAGCCTTCTGTGACAATGTGACAGCCTAGGACAGTACGAAAGACAAGCAGAAAAGCTCAGGATACTGAAATCTACACGAAACCGTGAACTCACGTGCCACTCAGTGATGAAGTCATAAGAATTACCGCAAAAGGGCCTGGGACCCAGTTCTATTTCCGATGTATTCATGGAAAAATCTTGGAAATTACCCCCAAGGCAAAGAATGTAGAGAGAAAAAAAAACATGACGGAAATGATATTACCAGAAAATTCGATATACAGGCCCGCGGACATTGCATAATAACAGATAATAAAGTTGGGTTTGATCAAAGGATTTGAATAAAACTGAACACAGGGCGAGGGAGTGGAGCGAGAAATATCAGTTCGTTCTCATTGTTAGCTGCCAGTTCGTAGAAAATACATTCAGACATACGTAACACTGATTTCAACTTGCCTGCCAGCCATGCTACTCACTCTCCTGCCGTGACAGCTTGGTCAAGAACTTGCAAGTTTATAGGTTATGTTGGAAAAATATTTTTTTAAACAATATGGCGTTACAATTTTTCATCCGAAACCAATGTGGGAAGATATTTTCGGAAGTTTTTTACTCCTCCTCCTTCTACTACTACTACTTCTTCTTCTTCTTCCTCCTCTTCTTTCTCCTCCCCTTGTCTTCCTCCTCCTTCTTCTTCTTCTTCCTCCTTCTCCTCCTCCACCTTCTTCTTCCTCTTCCTCCTCAACTCCTTCTCCTCTTCTTCGTCTTCTTTCTCCTACTTCCCTTCTTCTTCTTCTCCTCTTCCTACTTCCTCCTCTTTCTTCCTCCTCCTCCTCTCTCTTCTTCTTCTTCTTCCACGGATTATTCTCCTCCTCCAGCTCCTTTTTCTTCTTCTTCTTCCTCCTCCTTTTCTTCTTCTTCCTCATTCTCCTCATCGTCTTCTTTCTCCTCACCCTCCCCTTCTACTTCGTTCTCCTCCTCCTCCTCCCTCCTCCTCCTTCTTCTTCTTCTTCTTCTTCTCCTCCTCCTCCTTCTTCTTCTTCTTCTTCTCCTCCTCCTTCTTCTTCTTCTTCTTCTTCTTCTTCTCCCTCCTCCTCCTTCTTCTTCTTTTTCTGTTCACGGGCCCACTGTAGTAATACTGTAGCATAAATATTGTCCGGGAGAGGTGACTTAGTTTCTTTCCTGTGAGGTGGTAATCTGACTTGGTTTCTCCCTTGTGAGGTGGTCCTCTGACATAATTTTTCCCCTGTGAGGTGGTCCTCTGACTTAGTTTCTTTCCTGTGAGGTGGTCCTCTGACTTGGTTTCTCCCTTGTGAGGTGGTCCTTTGACTTAGTTTCTCCCCTGTGAGGTGGTCCTTTGACTTAGTTTCTCCCCTGTGAGGTGGTCCTTTGACTTAGTTTCTCCCTTGTGAGGTGGTCCTTTGACTTAGTTTCTCCCCTGTGAGGTGGTCCTTTGACTTAGTTTCTCCCCTGTGAGGTGGTCCTCTGACTTAGTTTCTCCCCTTTGAGGTGGTCCTCTGACTTAGTTTCTCCCCTGTGAGGTGGTCCTCTGCGTACTCCTGTATAGACTTGAGGGCTGTTTGGCTGTTGTATAAGGTTTTTCTTTTTGTGTCTTTTAGTTGTCCCTCCAAAGTCTATGCAGGCTCCAAGATGGCCATTAATTCTGCCATGAAGTTCGTGGATAATTATCCCGTAGCAACTGGGTCTAGGATTTGATTCTGTATGTTTATGTTTTACAGTAGGTTTACACTACGTCTCAGAAAATAAAAGTAAAAGGAAACGAAACAGCCGATGGACTTGCAAAGGAAGGCACAAGGAAAGAGCAATTCAGACATAAAATCTCACAAAAGGACGTGAAAACACCACCTAACTGGAAATACCAAGACACCTGGAGGCAGGAGACAAACAGCAGGTACCCACATGTCTCCATACAAAGACTAAACAAAGAACAACAAACCACAATCTTCAAGTTACAAACAGGGCACTGAAGACTCAACGCTCATTTTCACAAGACAAAGACTGCATCAGCAGCCCAATGAGAGTGCCCCCCAAAAAGGGGCCCCAGACTCGTGAACAACTAGTACAGATCCGCACCATATACAGAGACATTAGAGCCCAGTAATGGCCCCGAGAGAGAAGCGAAACTCTGGGGTTCCTACCAAGACCTCCTGCTGATGGCAGGATTCATGGAGGCAACCCGACTACTTGTTTAGAAAGCTGAGCACATGAAACTGAACAGGTGATGAGAAGAAGAAGAAGAAAAAGAAGAAGAAGAAGAATGACTAGGAGAAGGAGAAGAAGGAGGAAGAGGAGAAGAAAAAAGATGAAGAAGAATGAAGAGGAGGGAGAAGAAGAAGAAGCAGAAGAAGAAGAAGAAGGGAAAAAAATCGAATGAACTGAAAGGCATAAAGAACGTACGTGCGACGTCAAAAAAAATGTTAAAGATCGCTCGCGCTCAGCTTAGAATGAACATTGATTACTGGATATAAAATGGTAGTAAACTACTGCGCTAAAGTATCATATTCCAACTACATAGTAAGTACACTCGACCATCACAAATCCGGCAATCATTTATCCCGGTTCAATCAGTTATCCAGCACTAATTTCCACGAGAGACACTGCAGGTTTCCGTTTGGTGGCGCTAGCTGTTGCATCCAGTGGCTTTGAGCGTTTTCAAACAGCGGTGAGGAACTTCTAATTGTCTTTTGAGCATTTTTATTATAACCTGGTGACAGTTACCCTCGTCCATGGCTCTCAAGAATATAAACAGCGCTTCTCATGCTGTGACGGGCAGACATACGCCGTCCATAAGAAATAAGGTAAAACTTCTGAAAAAAAATGCTATAAGAACAAAGAGGGTGCTAGAAAGAGGCTGATCTTTGGTGTTACTGGGAACCTGGATGAAGTTTCCACGCGTCAGCGATCGTAAAAACTAGGTCAGCACAGCAGGAGGGTGACTGTCAGTTCTACAGTTACTCAAGCACAACAAACTACACTTACGGTTATGAAGCTTCTCCAAAGTAGATGGGGTCCGTGGGCTAGATTTTAACACAGCTGGGGGTCCATGGCCTAGATTTTAATACAACAGGGGGTCCGTGCCTGTATTTTAACACAGTAGGGGGTCCATGGCCTTGATTTTAACACAGTAGGGGTCCATGGCTGTATTTTAACACAGCAGGGGTTCCGTGCCTGTATTTTAACACAGCAGGGGTTCCGTGCCTGTATTTTAACACAGTAGGGGTTCATGGCTGTATTTTAACACAGCAGGGGTTCCGTGCCTTGATTTTAACACAGTAGGGGTTCATGGCTGTATTTTAACACAGTAGGGGGTTCCGTGCCTGTATTTTAACACAGCAGGGGGTCCATGGCCTTGATTTTAACACAGTAGGGGTTCCATGGCTGTATTTTAACACAGTAGGGGGTTCATGGCTGTATTTTAACACAGCAGGGGTTCCGTGCCTTGATTTTAACACAGTAGGGGTTCATGGCTGTATTTTAACACAGTAGGGGGTTCCGTGCCTGTATTTTAACACAGCAGGGGGTCCATGGCCTTGATTTTAACACAGTAGGGGTTCCATGGCTGTATTTTAACACAGCAGGGGTTCCGTGCATGTATTTTAACACAGCAGGGGTTCCGTGCCTGTATTTTAACACAGCAGGGGTTCATGGCTGTATTTTAACACAGCAGGGGTTCCGTGCCTTGATTTTAACACAGTAGGGGTTCCGTGCCTGTATTTTAACACAGCAGGGGTTCCGTGCCTGTATTTTAACACAGTAGGTGGTTCATGGCTGTATTTTAACACAGCAGGGGTTCCGTGCCTGTATTTTAACACAGCAGGGGTTCCGTGCCTTTATTTTAACACAGCAGGGGTTCCGTGCCTGTATTTTAACACAGCAGGGGTTCCGTGCCTTGATTTTAACACAGTAGGGGTTCAGGGCTATATTTTAACACAGCAGGGGTTCCGTGGCTGTATTTTAACACAGCAGGGGTTCCGTGCCTGTATTTTAACACAGTAGGGGTTCCAAGGCTGTATTTTAACACAGCAGGGGTTCCGTGCCTGTATTTTAACACAGCAGGGGGTTCATGGCTGTATTTTAACACAGCAGGGGTTCCGTGCCTGTATTTTAACACAGTAGGGGGTTCATGGCTGTATTTTAACACAGAAGGGGTTCCGTGCCTGTATTTTAACAGAGCAGGGGGTCCATGGCCTAGATTTTGAAACAGCAGGGGTTCCTTGCCAGGATTTTAAAACAGCAGGTGGTCCATGGCCTTGATTTTGACAGAGCAGGGGGTCCGCGTACTTGTGTATAATTGGGAACCACTGATCTAGAGTTTAATAAGGTGTGTGCCCTCTGGGTCCCACGATAGCACGCTGCAGTGTCTAGAAACTGCCAGAGTATGGTACACAGAGGATGACTGGGACTTGGGACTTGGGACGCTGATAATCGGAGACAAAGACGGTTTTCATACACTTCTAGGAAATGATGTATTAAAGAATATTAAGGGGAGACAACCTAGAAGACGCGCTCTTAGAGTCGACAGTTGGCGAGGAAAGATCAAGTGCAGAGAGGAATGGAGACGTGTCTCGTCTGCAGCGGTGAGCCTCAATGCCAGGGATAGCTGCTAAATTCAGCAGTTGCTCAAAGAAGAAGAAGATGAAGACTGGAAAAGTGAAGAGAAAAACAAAAGGCCGCTTGGAAAGAAAGAAAGAAGGGTAAAGTTAGTATGAATGAATGAATGAATGAATAATCTTTATTTTTAAAGGGTAAATAATTGGGCACGCAGGCCCGTCTTACATTCTACCCTTCATCACTCCATCTTTCATTCTTCCCACACACTCGATTTAATACAAATATACAAATTAAATTAGGAAAAAACATATCAAAAGAGTGTAAGATTTAACTACTACATTCAAAGTAAAAGAGAAGAAGTAATTAACCTAATAAAATAGCACTCACGCACACATACACACGCAGAAATCTACATAAACAAACATACATTGTAAATACAGATCTTCTAACATATGTTTTTTAACAAACATTAAAATAATTTCTAACAATATCTAACAAGTTACTTTTCGAACTATGTCAATTTAGTACTTGATGGTTGGCTAGTCACGTGTTGTGAGAGTGCTGGTTATTTTATGGAGGTATGAAAGAAGAGAAATCATGGAAGATGGTCACAGCACACAAGAGACCTATATAATGACCAGAGAAATGAGCAGTTCAGTGTTTTAAGCATGAAAATGAAGGATAATCATTACTGATAAATGAAAGTAAGAACTACACTCAAACAAATGCAGCCACAAGGAAGGCACTAGGACAAAACCACATCGCAAGAGAAATGATCAAGGTAATAGGACCAAACCACATCACAAGAGAAATGATCAAGGCACTAGGAGATATTGTGAAGAGATTGTTAGGAAACTGTGAAATGATTGTTAAAAGACTGAAGAATCCAGCCAACCATATTCGTACGGTTTGACCTCACCTCAAACTCTTACAACATCTTCACAGCGTCAGCGCAGAAAAAGTAGCAAGCCCTCTAAGTTCGATCTATGGCACAGGTCACAAACGGTCCGATCGTTCCAAGTCACATCTTTCACTGCACTTTCAACCAAAGTTAGAACAACAAATGAAATAATAATGTGTAAAAAAAAAAAAAATCGTATAACAGTCTAACGAGGCATAACATAGAACAGCGGTTCTCAGACCCTTTTGCTACATGGCCCATATTTAAAAGTCAAACATTTTTGCTGTCCACTAATAAAGTGCTTTATATTTGCAAGGTATAAATCTAATTTATAAAGTAATATGTAATATTTTCCTTACATGTTTAACTGCATATTCATTGCTACATAAACGTTCTTTTCATTTACTAATAAAGCGACCTACAATTCTGCGACTTGCATCCGTGCAGTCAGCCCCTATTCATTGCGTGACAAATGCGGAATAATTTTTTACTGTATCTACTTTTATCTCTCTTTGCTGCTTTTGAGACTTCGCGTGGTCCACAATACTCCCTGTCACGGCCCACCTTGGGGCGCGGTCCATGGGTTGAGAACCACTGACATAGAAACATAATATAAGATCACTGACTTAAACGTCTGAAACAAGATATGGCCAGAATGTGCAGAAGAACAACGTGATTTCTATTTTAAGGAAAGAGAATAAGCAAAGCTATTATATATATATATATATATATTTAGAAATAAATAACACAGCAATATCTAAGAATAAAGAAAAAAAAACTATTTTTTGTAGAACGAACAAAAATAGTTCGGCGTATAGAAAGACGAAACTACTTGATATCTTAGCTTTTATCGATTACACGCAAGTTTAAACAGACGAAACATGAGCATATGATAAAAGTGATTGTAAAGTTATATATATATATATATATGCGTATGTGGATGGTGGAGATATGAAGATTACAGGAAACTTGTACTGGAATCAAAGGCCAGACAGATGAGCACATTAGCAAAAAACGAATGTACATTTTCATCATGTCTTTCTTGCGTGCTTCAAGCCATGTTTGGCTATTTTTGGGTACGCCAGCTCTAAATAAAGGAGACAGATTAGCCCTAGAAGTGTTCATTTAAATTCAACAGAGTAAAATACAACTGTTCTTGGCAGGGGCTAGAAACTGTTACATCTAATTTTCCCGTGCGTAGGCAAGAACAAGTCACCCGTGTCTTTCACGCCACACCCACGTCACGTGATCTAAAAATGGCAAGTAAAGCTGGTACAGTATTTCAAATATGGACGGCACCAAAAATAAAATGTTTGGTTTAAACCGTACACTTACTATGGCCCTTTTAAACGGCTTGAAAAGAAAAATAGCACATAAACTAGTCACGTGATATGGTTCCACAGGGGGGAGTTTTCAAAGGTTCAAAATCAGACCCCGGCTTCACTGCATTCGGGACAGCCCCATATATGCCCCGTCGCATGCCGCAGCATCCATCCAAGATTATGTTTGCTAATAGTTCCCATCAAGTGTTGGTTGTTTACGATGAGTTTTCTGCCACACAGTTCAGATCTCCTACCAGCTTCCTTAATTTGTCCTAGCTCCAGCAATCTCTTCATAGCTGTATTGTTCTTCCATTCCCGCCCCTACATTTTCTCTGTAGTCTTTCCAATACGGCTTTAGCAATGTCCCCCTTGTCCATTCTCAGCCTGCCATTTATTTTAGCCTCTCCAGCAAGTCTGTCTGTCACATCATTGCCTAGTAATTCCTGCGTGCCCTGGACAGGAAAGTCACGTTAGGCTCATCACAGTTGACTGGCTTAACAGACGAACCCATTCTTTTCCAAGCAAATTTTTCCCTCAGTCTTACGAAGCGTACTCTGTGAATCCGTCACACCGACGCCATGGTCTACATCATGGGTAACTAACCGTTTCATTGCCTCAATTTCCAGTTAGTGACTTACAAGAAAGAGAGGAAGACCAAAACGAAGATGGCTGCAAGACATCGTTGACGATCTGCAAATGGATGCAGCAACAGCAGGACATCTTGCTCACAACCGAGAGGCCTACAGGAGAGCTGTTTGGGAGGCAAAGTTCCGCAAGGGACATGCAAATGAATGAATGAATGAATGACTTCAAAGGCTCCCGAACCCTGTGCCACTGCTCTTTCATTGCGGCAGACAACAAAACCCCAACCGCTTCTGCTGTTCTGAGACACTCAGCCATCTGTATATATTACCCTGTCGGAAGACCCACAGTGGTTCTGCATGAGGCCTTGAACCCAAAGTTCAACTGCCCCCTGTGCCCAGTCTCTACATTCGCAGCCCTTCTGTGAAATAACTTCTGTTAGCTGAGGTCGGTTCTGTATCCATAACCGGTCATCACCTTTAGGCACCTCGCCTAGACCCCACACTGGCATGACTGTGTCCCCAGCATCAGCCATCCAGGATCTGCCTCGTCTGGTCCGTCCGCCCTTTATCAACCCCAGCTCCTTATGGAGAGGATGGTCCTTCAGGCCAGCAAACCTGATAGACGCCTTTAGCTGAGCATGCCTGGGTTTTGACTTATCAGCATATCAACGAGTGTTGTAATTTTAAACACTTTAATGTTATACAGTCGCCATCTCTTTCCTTCCTGGTACACAAATTATGGTAACGATTCTTTTTTAGTTACAAAAAAATATTCGTGGTTCATGAATGTAGTTTGGTAGGCAGTTGTTATTGTTGTTGTTGTTGTATACGGTGTGTTATGTTATTGGTGGAGTATTCGGCGATATGGTTACCGTTTACATAGTCACATAATGCTAGTCACGTGTGGGAGAGTCACATTATGCTAGTCACGTGTGGGAGAGTCACATTATGCTAGTCATGTGTGGGAGAGTCACATTATGCTAGTCACATGCGGGAGAGTCACATTATGCTAGTCATGTGTGGGATAGTCACATATGCTAGTCACGTGTGGGAGAGTCACATTATGCTAGTCACATGCGGGAGAGTCACATTATGCTAGTCACGTGTTGGAGAGTCACATCATGCTAGTCACGTGTGGGAGAGTCACATCATGCTAGTCACGTGTTGGAGAGTCACATCATGCTAGTCACGTGTGGGAGAGTCACATTATGCTAGTCATGTGTGGGAGAGTCACATAACAAGGATGCGAAAGTCATATAGAAAAATCACCTTTACCACCATCACATAGCACAGGTGACCTTTACCACCATCACATAACACAGGCCACATCTACCACCATCACATAACACAGGTGACCTTTACCGCCATCACATAACACAGGTGACCTTTACCACCATCACAAAATACAGGTGACCTTTACCACCATCACATAACACAGCTCACATATATCACCATCACATAAACCACAGGTCACCACCGAGACAGAGAGATGCAGGGCCGAACGTGTTCGATCAGCACCGGGCTTTTACCCTCCTGTTAACCCAGTTACATGAATGGGCTACCCGACACTCTGTTCTGAGAGGAAACTATTACCAATGACGGAGAATATCCGCATACACGGCGAGGCCTACTGGATCTCACCGCACACACAGCAATAAGCAGTTCAAGAAGGAGAGGGGAACATGAAGTCCAGTAATACAACAGAAAACAACAGCAGAGAGAAAAACTGGAAGAAAAACGAGTAAGCGGGCAACAATGAAATGTACTGGTAGACAACATTTTTTTTTGTAAAACTGGTCTGACTGAACGTGACCGGTGGCATTGTGAAGATAAATGGAGAGCAAACTGGAGAACAGGTGCAGCCAAACTTTCCTGGGAAGAGGCACATGATGATGATGATGATGATGATGATGATGATGACGGCCGAAAAAATCCCAAGAAATACGAGATTTCAATTCTGTGCTGAGGAAGAAGAAAAACTAAAATCACTAGAATTATCTTTTTTCACTAGACTCAAAAGGGCTGTTTAGTCATATATGACCTTCATACCAAATGTCATCACAGCTACAGCTGGGAAAGTTTACAGCTGTACGTTTATACTTTATGCACAAAATCAGTTTGGACAGCCTGAACATCAGCTGCTTAAAATGACATTATTCTAGTTCAAGTCCCAGCCGTTTGAACGGCTGTCGTAAATTTTGAAAAGCGAACAAATATATTTTGTTCCGCGGTAGGAGTTTCGTCATTTTAAACTGCTGTAAACAGCTAAAAATAGCCACCGCGTCATTTCCCCGGTAAATCGTTGAGACTATGCTGTTTGATAACAAAGAATGTTCGTCTGTGTTTGGATGCCGCCCGATGTGACTTGAGGTAATCAGATTACCGCCCGATTTGCATCCACGTCGCTGGAAGATGTACCATGACGGAAAGATATGCTAATAGTCTTATCTTTGCTTTAAAAAAACGAGACGGAGTTAACCTTCCTAACCCTTCAAAGGGCTTCTTTCAGATAAGGAGATTGTAATAATCCTTTTTTCTGTAGATTTATTTCTTCCACATAAAACACTTTAATAAAATCCGTAGCAGTTTAGAAGACGTCCCTTCCTTGTCTGGGCCTGAGATTCTTATGCATACCGGATATCCGTCTGTGAGTTATATTTAGTTTTTGCTCATTTTTCTGGAAAGAAAAACATGGTTTGGACGATATATTCATATATACATTTTTAAAATCATTCCTAGAACGGCCACAGTGGGATTGAGTTAAGATGTTGTTTTAATATACTAAAATAGTTTTTCTTTGTTCTTGTTGTTATTGCTGTGTTTTTGTTTTTGTTTGTTTGTTTCGTTGAATGCGTGATTTTTCTCTGGGTGATTAGTCGCAGTTTTTGGAGTGTATTTCCTAAAAGGAAAAAAGCTGGTTAGATGAAATGTTGTTATTATTTCTCCACATGTCCATTTCTTTGTTTCCTTTCTACTATATAAATGTCCCGATCATCATGTGGGAGTGCTTTTTTTTTGTCCGTCTTTCATACAATTACTGCATCATCCTCCTCCTCTTTTCTCCTCAAAATATCTGTCCTTCCCTCCAATGTAACACACAGTTTGTAAGATGGAGCGTACTTCTGACTTAAGAGGGGTAACAGTCTACAAAACTATAATAAAACCAGCCGTCATGTGTGGACCAGAAACGTGGAGTACAACAAAGAAAGATGAACAACAATTGCAGATCTTTGAGAACAAGATCCTGAGAAGAATCTTTGGGCCGATAAAGGATAGTAACAGTGGAGAATGTAGAGCTAGAAAGAACACTGAACTGAACAGCTTATTTAAATCTCAACGAATTATAAATGTCTTGAAACTGAACAGACTACGCTGGCTGGGGCATGTAGAAAGAATGGAAGAGAACAGACAAACGAAAATGATCTATGCACAAGAGATGAGGGAAACAAAATCAAGAGGTAGACCAAGGCAGAGATGGATAGATAAACAGAAGAAGATAATAGAAACTGGTGTCACCAACTTGAGAAAGAACATTAGGAATAGAGAGGAATGGAGGCGAACTTTATCTGCAGCCTAAATGGCTCGGAAAGAAGAAGAAGAAGAAAGAGGGTGAGAGAGAGAGAGAGAAAGAGTTATATAAATTATGGAGGAATCTGGTACTGAACTAATTTCTTTTTCTATAATCCTCAGAGACACCCTAAAGCGCGCAAAGAAAAGTTGCCCAATTTTATTTACTTTGAGTCAGGCGTACATCAATTCTTTTTTTTTTTTTTTTCTGTCACCATTTCCAGCTTTCCTGGAGGTCATCCTGCTCCACATCTGATAGGAATGACATTTAAAATAAATGGCATTTCCAGGACCATCGGGCCGTGTAACTGTGTGCTACTAAAATGTCATGTGAGCTATAGTTTTCTGTGAAATTACCCTTCCCTAGAATACAGATTCTAAACTAACAGCAAGAAGGGTTGTGGGCTGGTACTCTTTGTTTTCTAACTTTTCTCAGGATGTCTTAGAGAAAATCTGGCCCTAGAAATGGAAGAGTTCTTTAAAGGAAACAGAGATGAGGTTTCGGATAACAATGCTATAAACACCATGAACAATTAGAACAACAAATGAGGAAGCCATCAAAGAAATAACGGAACAAACAATAACTAAAAGTTATAAGAGACAAAAGAAGGTGATCAAACTTTCATGGACATGTCCTGAGAAGACTAAACCTACAGAACCTGTTAATCATTGGATATACCATGAGAAGACAAAACCTACAAATCATTGGACATATCATGAGAAGACAAAACCTACGGAACCTGGTAATCAATGGAAAACTCAAGGGAAAAAGTAGAACAGGAAGCTCTAAACAAAAAAGTAATCCAACTGCCTGACCAAAGGGTATGTGGGA
The DNA here is from genome assembly GCA_009760885.1 of Achatina immaculata. NCBI lineage: Eukaryota > Metazoa > Mollusca > Gastropoda > Stylommatophora > Achatinidae > Lissachatina > Lissachatina immaculata. The sequence goes on from CM019700.1 coordinate 8,842,671, forward strand.
AAAAACAGCGTTTCAGCTGATCTGAAACAGGCAAGGACCGTGCAGGATGGAGAATTAGGACCGCCAACGCTATTTCACAGGTAAGTAATGAATGCAAATAATGATGGGACATCCACCTGGAACAAAGGTTGTGAGGTCAACCATCTGCTGTACTCTGACGCCAGAAGGCCGGTTGTCTGAAAACGGGGAGACCTGAGGATGGCATTAAGGCAAGGGTCTATGCAGCAGCTCATGCCACCCAGGCACCAGGGTATCTGTGCTCTTGTCATTCATGCTGAGTGATGGATGATTTGTCTGTGTGAGTGTATCTGTGCTCTTGTCATTCATGCTGAGTGATGGATGATTTGTCTGTGTGAGAGTATCTGTGCTCTTGTCATTCATGCAGAGTGATGGATGATTTGTCTGTGTGAGTGTATCTGTGCTCTTGTCATTCATGCAGAGTGATGGATGATTTGTCTGTGTGAGTGTATCTGTGCTCTTGTCATTCATGCAGAGTGATGGATGATTTGTCTGTGTGAGTGTATCTGTACTCTTGTCATTCATGCAGAGTGATGGATGATTTGTCTGTGTGAGTGTATCTGTACTCTTGTCATTCATGCAGAGTGATGGATGATTTGTCTGTGTGCTGACTCTTGTTCTAATGATTCATGTTCAACATACAACAACACTCAAATAAAATAATACTTCACGTTGACACAGTAATTAATGTCTAACGTATGTGTGAGACTATACACAATAACATGTGTGAGACTATACACAGTAACATGTGTGTGAGACTATACACAGTAACATGTGTGTAAGACTATACACAGTAACATGTGTATGAGACTATACACAGTAACATGAGTATGAGATTATACACAGTAACATGAGTATGAGACTATACACAGTAACATGTGTGTCAGACTATACACAGTAACATGTGTGTCAGACTATACACAGTAACATGAGTGTGAGACTATACACAGTAACATGTGTGTCAGACTATACACAGTAACATGTGTGTCAGACTATACACAGTAACATGAGTGTGAGACTATACACAGTAACATGTGTGTCAGACTATACACAGTAACATGAGTGTGAGACTATACACAGTAACATGTGTGTGAGACTTTACACAGTAACATGTGTGTGAGACTTTACACAATAACATGTGTGTGAGACTGTACACAATAGAATATATGTGATACGATAAACAGAAACATATATGTGAAACTACATACAGTAACATACATGTGAGACTATACACAGTAACATACATGTGAGACTATACTCAGTACCATGTATGTGAGACTATACACAGTAACATATATATGGGGCTAAACACAGTAACATATATGATGGACTATACACAGTGACATATGTGAGTCTATACACAGTAACATATATATATATATATATATATATATATGAGACTATACATAGGCATTTTGTTGAACTATACCCAGTAATATATATGTTTAACTTTACAAAGTAACATATATGTGAGACTATACACAAACAGATGTTCGAAACAAGAAAGATTGTTTGCTATAAAACTTGAGCGAATATAATCGACGAAAAATGTGTCGAAACGAAGAGAAAAAGGAATGTTCACTAAATCTGAAAGCATTATCATCAAAACCACTCCTCAGAATGCAGTCGACAGAGACCCGAGCAAAACATGACGTGATTTGGCAAATCAAGAGAACGATTTCTGCGTTTTAGATTCGATGAAGCATACGATTTTGAACCGAAACGTAATCGTCTACGAGACTTGATAGTGTCTTGTTTCCGTGGTCAGAGATGTGTATTTCATCAGCCTTCTTAATTACTGTCTGAGGCATGGCCGGGCTAGGTTGCGTTTTCGTTGTGCTTACGGATTGCTGCTGTAAATTTATGTTGTATTATTTGGTTTGAACGACTGATGGTCTGGATATGATCTCTGCCCTTGCCCACCTCATGCGGTGTAAGTTTTGTGTAATTGTGAAGTAAGTTTGATGTAAGTTTCGGTGTATTGTGTGCAGTGATGTAAATTTGTGTTGTATATGAAGTTCTGGTGAAATGTTAAGTGTTATAGTGATACATGTATTTTACTCGTAATTAATGGCTTATTAAGTATGTTATAACTATACTGATACATGTATTTTACTTGCAATTAATGGCTTATTAAGTATGTTATAACTATAGTGATACATGTATTTTACTTGCAATTAATGGCTTATTAAGTATGTTATAACTCATTATCTATGAGTTTCATTCACACTTTTGTTAATATTACACGCATGATCTGGTATGCTCGTTGCAATGTATATTGATTTATTGTGATTTTCTAGTCATAATGATTAGTATAAGTGTATGCACAACGATTATTATAAGTATGTTGTTAATATGCTATTCATTCACAGTGACATCGTATATGTAAGCCATGCTAGGTAACGGCTACGAGAGTTCTCTTGTCTCACTGTTGTGAAGTATCCCGAAATTATGCTAAGAATACCTAGAAGATTATATGCTATGTGCACACATATTCTCGTGAAAGTCGTATATTAATGGCCCAGTGAGTTTTCTAGGGTATATGCCTATTAAGTTTTCTATGGTATATGTCCATCGAGTTTTCTAGAATGTATTTCCAGTGAGTTTTCTATGGTATATGTCCTTTGAGTTTTCTAGGATATACGTCTTTTGAGTTTTCCAGGGTATATGTCCATTGAGTTTTCTAAGGTATATATTCATTGGGTTTTCTAGGGTATATGTCCTTCGAGTCTTCTAGGGCATATGTGCATTAGTTTTCTTGGGTATATGTCCATTGAATTTTCTAAGGTATATGTCCACTGAGTTTTCTAGGGTATATGTCCACTGAGTTTTCTAGGATATAGAGTTTTTCTAGGATATATGTCCATTGAGTTGATCATTAAGATACTGCAAGCCAGTCGAGTGTTCATTCTTGTGTATTATGAAGTCTGAGTTATTATTGCAGGAAAGTTTCATCCTCGTTTCTTGGTCTATCATCGCTTCTTTCCATATCTCTGATTAATGTTTTCTGGTTGTTATGCCGAACGCGTTGTTGCCAGTTGTGGTTATTGTTTGTTGAGGTCTAGCCTGCTTGATTAAATGATGTATTACTTGATTACAGAGTTATTGATTCATATTGCGCATGTTATGTTTGTAACGTATGTTGAATGTCTGATGCTTCAGATGTATTCATTACATTAAGCATACAACAGGCCAAGGAAGGGGGAAGAACTCGATCATTTAATGTGTTAGATAGAAGTATTCCCTCTATATACAGTTGTACAAGTAAGGGAATTTGTTTCCGTCCAATTTTCCTTTTTTTCCACAAGTAAATTCTAGCAGCTGATATCTTGTAACTTGCACCAAGCGGGTTTTACAGAGGTGCCAGAGTCGAGACTCCAAAAACTGTGGCCTTTCACGGTCTATGTCTTCCAACTATGTGAAGGAACTAACGTTTGTCTGAGTAGAGATATAGGGCTTTCTAGAAGTCTTCTAGTGGCAATACTACAAGCTAGATAAAGGAACTAACTTTTGGCTGAGTAGAGATATAAGACTTTCTAGAAGTCTTCTAGTGGCAGTACTCCTAGCTAGATAAAGGAACTAACCTTTGGCTGAGTAGAGATATAAGACTTTCTAGAAGTCTTCTAGTGGCAGTACACCTAGCTAGATAAAGGAACTAACCTTTGTCTGAGTAGAGATATAAGACTTTCTAGAAATCTTCTAGTGGCAGTACTCCTAGCTAGATAAAGGAACTAACCTTTGGCTGAGTAGAGATATAAGACTTTCTAGAAGTCTTCTAGTGGCAGTACACCTAGCTAGATAAAGGAACTAACCTTTGGCTGAGTAGAGATATAAGACTTTCTAGAAATCTTCTAGTGGCAGTACACCTAGCTAGATAAAGGAACTAACCTTTGGCTGAGTAGAGATATAAGACTTTCTAGAAATCTTCTAGTGGCAGTACACCTAGCTAGATAAAGGAACTAACTTTTGGCTGAGTAGAGATATAAGACTTTCTAGAAGTCTTCTAGTGGCAGTACTCCTAGCTAGATAAAGGAACTAACCTTTGGCTGAGTAGAGATATAAGACTTTCTAGAAGTCTTCTAGTGGCAGTACACCTAGCTAGATAAAGGAACTAACCTTTGTCTGAGTAGAGATATAAGACTTTCTAGAAATCTTCTAGTGGCAGTACTCCTAGCTAGATAAAGGAACTAACCTTTGGCTGAGTAGAGATATAAGACTTTCTAGAAGTCTTCTAGTGGCAGTACACCTAGCTAGATAAAGGAACTAACCTTTGGCTGAGTAGAGATATAAGACTTTCTAGAAATCTTCTAGTGGCAGTACACCTAGCTAGATAAAGGAACTAACCTTTGGCTGAGTAGAGATATAAGACTTTCTAGAAGTCTTCTAGTGGCAGTACTCCTAGCTAGATGAAGGAACTAACCTTTGGCTGAGTAAAGATATAAGACTTTCTAGAAGTCTTCTAGTGGCAGTACACCTAGCTAGATAAAGGAACTAACCTTTGGCTGAGTAGAGATATAAGACTTTCTAGAAATCTTCTAGTGGCAGTACTCCTAGCTAGATAAAGGAACTAACCTTTGGCTGAGTAGAAATATAAGACTTTCTAGAAGTCTTCTAGTGGCAGTACTCCTAGCTAGATAAAGGAACTAACCTTTGGCTGAGTAGAGATATAAGACTTTCTAGAAATCTTCTAGTGGCAGTACTCCTAGCTAGATAAAGGAAATAACCTTTGTCTGAGTAGAGATATAAGACTTTCTAGAAATCTTCTAGTGGCAGTACTCCTAGCTAGATAAAGGAACTAACCTTTGTCTGAGTAGAGATATAGGGCTTTCTAGAAATCTTCTAGTGGCAGTACTCCTAGCTAGAAAAAGGAACTAACCTTTGTCTGAGTAGAGATATAAGACTTTCTAGAAGTCTTCTAGTGGCAGTACTCCTAGCTAGATAAAGGAACTAACCTTTGTCTGAGTAGAGATATAGGGCTTTCTAGAAACCTTCTAGTGGCAGTACACCTGACTGTGTAGTCCGCGTCAACTTTAAGATGGAGATAATAACTGGCGTGAACTCACAATCCGTCACAGTTAGAACAATAGGCCCTGTTTCCAGTTGTTCTCTTCAGACTTTGCTCGGCGGCTTCGTGGGACAGCTAAGAGGACGAGTGTTGTGTTCAGATCTTTGGTGCAAGAGGTAACTATAGAAATGTTCCTCTTTGTCCTCTCTCTCTCTCTTTATCTCTCTGTCTCTTTCTCTCT
>CM019700.1:8852934-8902934 GCA_009760885.1 Achatina immaculata
TCACCAACAATGTCTCAAGTTCTTTCTTCACCAACTCTAGCATTAAAATCTCCCATGACTATAGTAACTTCATGCGACTTTGCATTTCAGGGCTGTCTATATGTCATTATAAAATATCTGTACATCTTCTTCAGAACTTTCAGATGTTGGAGCCTACATTTTTATAATATTTATGTTTATTGGTCATCCTTTCAGTTGGGCTAGCAGGACTCGGTCCAAGATGTTCAAATATCCTACAATTGTCCTTGCTGTTTGTTCGTCAAATATTATTCCTACTCCTTGTTCATGTTTCTAACCTCCTGAATATATTACTGTATATTTATCAGAGTTTATCTTCTGAATGTGTCTTAAATATTGCTGTCTGAGTATATTTCTGCTTATTAGTGTGAAATACTAGAGTTACTAAAGTTAACGTACACTCCTACAACCGACTAAATATATTATGCCACTCCTACAACCACCTGAATAGATTATGCCACTCCTACACTCGCCTGAATAGATTATGCCACTCCTACAACCGACTGAATATATTATGCCACTCCTACAACCGACTGAATAGATTATGCCACTCCTACAACCGACTGAATAGATTATGCCACCCCTACACCCTCCTCAGTATATTATGCCACTCCTACAACCGACTGAATAGATTATGCCACTCCTACAACCGACTGAATAGATTATGCCACTCCTACAACCGACTGAATAGATTATGCCACTCCTACACCCTCCTCAGTATATTATGCCACTCCTACAACCGCCTGAATAGATTATGCCACTCCTACAACCGCCTGAATTGATTATGCCACTCCTACAACCGCCTGAATAGATTATGCCACTCCTACAACCGCCTGAATAGATTATGCCACTCCTACAACCGACTGAATAGATTATGCCACTCCTACACCCTCCTCAGTATATTATGCCACTCCTACAACCGACTGAATAGATTATGCCACTACTACAACCGACTGAATAGATTATGCCACTCCTACACCCTCCTCAGTATATTATGCCACTCCTACAACCGACTGAATACATTAGGCCACTCCTACAACCGACTGAATAGATTATGCCACGCCTACACCCGCCTGAATAGATTATGCCACTCCTACAACCGACTGAATAGATTATGCCACTCCTACAACCGACTGAATAGATTATGCCACTCCTACAACCGACTGAATAGATTATGCCACTCCTACAACCGACTGAATAGATTATGCCACTCCTACAACCGACTGAATAGATTATGCCACTCCTACAACCAACTGAATAGATTATGCCACTCCTACAACCGACTGAATAGATTAGGCCACTCCTACAACCGACTGAATAGATTATGCCACTCCTACACCCGCCTGAATAGATTATGCCACTCCTACAACCGACTGAATAGATTATGCCACTCCTACAACCGACTGAATAGATTATGCCACTCCTACAACCGACTGAATAGATTATGCCACTCCTACACCCTCCTGAATAGATTATGCCACTCCTACAACCGACTGAATAGATTATGCCACTCCTACAACCGACTGAATAGATTATGCCACTCCTACAACCGACTGAATAGATTATGCCACTCCTACAACCGCCTGAATAGATTATGCCACTCCTACACCCGCCTGAATAGATTATGCCACTCCTACACCCGCCTGAATAGATTATGCCACTCCTACAACCGACTGAATAGATTATGCCACTCCTACAACCGACTGAATAGATTATGCCACTCCTACAACCGACTGAATAGATTATGCCACTCCTACAACCGACTGAATAGATTATGCCACTCCTACAGCCGACTGAATAGACTACGCACTCTTGAGAATAAACAATAGCCAGAAACACTTTTACTCCAACGTGGCACAACAGCACAATAAGGCCAACTGCTTCATTAATTTGACGGTTTTATTGGATCAAGATGATGATCGAACAAAGACGACGTGCACAGATGTGTGGGGATGTGATATATCCGAAGATCCAAAACAACAAGAAGAAGCAATTCCGGCGGATACACCTCATCAGCGGACGATCACCCCCATAGGAATTCTCAGTCTGCATTCTTACCACAACTAAATTAAACTACATGATAGCACAGCACAAAACTAACACTACTTGCTCTCACCACATTCTAGCTCACACTGAATCGAAATCTCGAGATTTTTCTCTAACCCGCCCAGCGCGGTCCAGGTAAATCCCGTGTACCAAAGTGGGAGTCTCACTTCAGGAGCAGATAATCTGACAGCAAGATTACTGCTTCTTTAAATGCAATCTCTCACAATTATCTCAGTAATTATCTAACTTTGGTGAAATACTGTTACAGATCGAACCCGTACTGTTACATGGATGAGAAGCATGTGCAATAACCAAGGGCGCTCAAAATCTACCGGAAACAGCGGAGTTATGGTTCCTAAGAAGAATGATGAGAATACCATGGACTGCCAAGAAAACAAATGAAGAGGTTCTAAGTTAGGCTGGGCGAAAGAGACAAAAAAATGGCAACATTCAGAACACGACATCCTAGATTTGTTGGACATGTTTTAAGAAGATGCAGACTGGAAAACCTAGTGACAACAGGAAAACTGGAAGGGACAAAGGGACAGAGGAAGACAAAGAAACAAGATAGTTTACGGACTATCACAGAGTGTCACAGACGTTTATATAACAAAGGGTCAGTCCTTACTACATCCCTGTCTGTCCACTCTATCATAACGTTTATATAATAAAAGGGTCAGTCCTTACTACATCCCTGTCTGTCCACTCTATCATAACGTTTATATAACAAAAGGGTCAGTCCTTACTACATCCCTGACTGTCCACTCTGTCATAACGTTTATATAACAAAGGTGGTCAGTCGTTACTACATCCCTGACTGTCAACTCTGTCATAACGTTTATATAACAAAGGTGGTCAGTCTTTACTACATCACTGACTGTCCACTCTATCATAACGTTTATATAACAAAAGGGTCAGTCCTTACTACATCCCTGACTGTCCACTCTGTCATAACGTTTATATAACAAAGGTGGTCAGTCTTTACTACATCCCTGTCTGTCCACTCTATCATAACGTTTATATAACAAAAGGGTCAGTCCTTACTACATCCCTGACTGTCCACTCTGTCATAACGTTTATATAACAAAGGTGGTCAGTCGTTACTACATCCCTGACTGTCCACTCTGTCATAACGTTTATATAACAAAAGGGTCAGTCCTTACTACATCCCTGACTGTCCACTCTGTCATAACGTTTATATAACAAAAGGGTCAGTCCTTACAACATCCCTGACTGTCAACTCTGTCATAACGTTAATATAACAAAGGGGTCAGTTCTTACAACATCCCTGACTGTCAACTCTGTCATAACGTTAATATAACAAAGGGGTCAGTTCTTACTACATTCTTGACTGTCAACTCTGTCGTAACATTTATATAACAAAGAGGGTCAGTCTTTACTACATCCCTGACTGTCCACTCTGTCATAATATACAGTACTTTACGTGTAAGGATAATATAGACACTATTCTACATATAAGGATAATATACATATATACACTACTTTATATGTAAGGATAATTATTATCTGAAACCATTAATGAAACTGTATGGAGATGTATGTTTCAGTTTTTTTTAAAAATAGAAAGAATGAGGAAAGCGACCAGAAATAAGAATGGCAGAAAGTAAGATGAGCACATACAAATGAAAAACTCACAATCCAATATTTCGGCAAAAGCCTTTTCTAAGGATCACATACAAAAAAGAATATCACAGATAATAATACGAAAAATAACTGAAACATTCATACTTAGCTTTTCTTTTAGTCTGCTCCTAGAAAGAAAGACAGGTACAAAATGAGCCCAGACAGACATAAAAGAGCACAAAGTGGAAGCCAGCTTACGTTAATGGGATATTTTTTCTCCAAAAGAATGATGGAATAATTTAAATCATCTTTCTTTTACAGCAAATCATTAAGGGACCTTTTTTTTTCTTTCCATTTCGCGAAGCCTGCAGAGATTTAAGTAAAAATCATCCTTTTTTTTTTCCTCCCGTCATTATGCAGCGTGTTACAACTAGCGTGAGAGGGAACGGGATACAGTTAGTCACACGAATACAAAGACAACACAGTCTCTCTTACAGTTCAGAGTCGCGTGTGCTGTACTCACCTTTCTGCTGGCCATGCTCTGGTAGCTAGAAAATCCCACCACCTCCGTCGACGAAAGATCGCTGGAAAAATTGCCCAAACTTTTGGAAGTCGGAACTGGAAGATTATTTGGGCTTCTGTCCTTGGCCAGGCCGTCGCAGTGCACGTGGCCGCTGTCGTTGTGGATGCGGGTGTCGCCATCACGGTTCTGGAACTCGTGGATCTTGTCCGCGTTGGTGGATATGTTATCCATGGCATAGCAGTAATTCTCCATGGACGTGAACGAGGCTTCCCGGCTGGCGGATGTCTTCAGAGTCACCGGCGTGGAGTGTGACGGGCTCATTGATGACCCCCATGTTACTGCAGTTTTCAGCAACGACCCTCGTCCGCCGGAGTTGGCTCCACCACCAACTCCAGCGCCTCCAGGACTTCCTACTCCTCCTCCTCCTCCTCCACCTCCTCCGGGCCCTCCTCTCCCTCTCCCCCTCCTTAGACTAGCTCTGTTCTTCCTCGATATCGTCCCTTTCCTCGTCAGCATCTTGCCAGCTAGAATTAAAGTCACACACAACTCCAGCCTAGACCATGCGACTCCCCCTTCAAACCACCACCAGGTCTGGCATCACCAGGTCCCGGCCCTCATTAAGCTATCAACGGCCACGAGCAGATTAGAGCCTTTTCGACGTTAATCCATCTTAATTTGAGCTCAAATCTTCGCCGGGTCATCGGGGATCCTTCTTAAAGCAAGTCTAAACACATCTTGCGTATGTCACTGTCCAGGCAAGCAGTCTAACCACATTTTTAAAACAGAAACCACACTATGTGTATTCTAGCAGTTCCAGAAACTTTGGATTCTAAGTTGCGCTAATACAACACATGATAAAATAATGTAACAAAAGCGTTTGTTGGATCCTTTCAGAAAAAGGAAAACCGTTAACCTCATAACTAAAGGAATTATACAATCATCATCATCATTATCATCATCATCACGAGCCATGCTGACTGGCCTTGCCTATTATCCTTCATGCAGGCCATTTGCTCTGGAACCACCTGGTCAGATTGTCCAGTATCATTTCCTCGACTTTCCACCTGGCTCTTCTTCCCTCTATTTTTCCTGTTGTTACAACTGCATTCTCTTCTCACTGCATGTCCTATGAAAGCACACTGTCTCTCGCATTTTTTGACAAGATTTTTTTTTTTATCTCCCCCACTCTTTTCATACATTCTTTATTAGTAATCTTTGCTGTCCAGGGAATTCCAAACATTCTCCTGATAAACCACATTTCTACAACTTTCAATGATTTTTGCGCTGGCCTACCTAATAATATATGATCACAACTTGCAGCATCGACATTTCTGACAGATAAGCGTTGTTAGATACCTCACCATCTCTGCGATGTATTACTAGCTGTATATGAAACGTAATTTAAAAAAAAAAAAACAGGCAAAATATACTGTTTCTACCTGTCTCCGCCTTATGAAGGTTGCAGCACAAAAGTACAACTGTTACTGTCATGGAAATTCCCACCAGAAGGTCATTTCTTTCTCTATTTACAGCAGAGTTCGAAATATGACTGTAGGCTCGATTTACGACTACATAAACTAAGACTGCATTCTTGATTTTACAACTAAATTTACATTAATACTGTAGGCTGGATTTATGACAAAGATCTCATTACAACTAGACTCGGCTTACGACTAAGATTGTATTAAGACCGCACACTTGATTTATGATTAAGATTTACAGTTTAAATTACGATTTCGAATCTGATTTACGACGTTAAGACCACAAGCTCGATTTACGATTAAGATTACCTTAATACACTGGACTCAATTTACATAAAGAATTACGATAATTATGATAAATAAATAACCAACAACAAAACAAAAAAAAAAAACTCCAAAAACTTTCACTCGCTTTTCCAGCTCTTTCGCAACACAGGCCAGAGAGTTTTTGGTTCGAGGAAAAACAAAAACAAAAAAACACAAACTCTCTGTTTTTCTCTATCGATCTTTAGATATGTTTTCACATCTTGGAGAACTTGGGTTATGTTTCACTCTATTCCTTCCGTCTTTTCCTGTAACGACACCGTAGATGACGGGAATAAGAAGAGAAAGTATCACAGGACTAGGGTGGTATCTTAACAGTAGATGTTCTATAGAGCAAGGGGAGGGAATAAGAACGGAAAGTATGGCAGGACTAGGGTGGTATCTTAACAGTAGATGTTCTATAGAGCAAGGGGAGGGAATAAGAACGGAAAGTATGGCAGGACTAGGGTGGTATCTTAACAGCAGATGTTCTATAGAGCAAGGGGAGTGGAGAATTAACCCTTCCCTCCCCCACACATACATCTAAAGAGGAGTTTTAGGGTTTCAGGTGGGGTGTTGGAGTGGGGTTGTGGTGGTGGCTTTGGGGGAACGGTATGAGACCACAGACTGACAGATCCAAACTTGGAGTATTATATGCACATTTTGAATCTGACAGTCATAGAAGGAGACAGAAATACAGGCAGGCAGACAGACAGACAGACAGACAGACAGGCAGACAGGCAAGTAGGTAAGTAGGCTGGCTGCTTGGTGATATATGTGTATAGACAGAGAGACGGATGAACAGACAGACAGACAGACAGGCAAGCAGACACGCAGATAGATAGATAGACAGACAGACAGGCAAGCAGACACGCAGATAGATAGATAGACAGACAGACAGAGAGGCAGGCAGGCTGAAACTAGCTAACTAAAAACATCTAGCCAACTAACTAACAAGCCAATATAACAGTCAACTAACAGACCAACAAACTAGCCAACTAACATATAAACCAAACAACAAACAAACCACCACATTAGCCAACTAACAAACAAACCAACAAATAAACCAACTAACAAACAAAGCAACTAACAAAAAATCAATTAGCAAATAAATCAATAAAAAAGACCAAACCAGCAAACTGGCCAACTAGCAAATAGACCAACAAACAAACACACCGACCAACAAACAAACCAACTAACAAATAAATCAACAAAGCAGCCAAATATCAAACTTAACTAAACTTCATCTACCGTAAAATAACCTTTACTTAGCTCAACCAAATTAAACTAAACGAATTAATCTATGAAAACAATAAATAAAGTATTGTCGAATCATGTTTCACAAACGTACTCAAAGAAGTTTGAGAACAAAGAAAATTAGTTACAATGATAAAGAAAAAAAAAAACAACAACAACAACCAAAATTTCTTGGATATGTCATGAGAAGACAGAAGTTGGAGAAATCTGGTAATGACTGGAAAACTCGAGGGCAAAAGAAAGAGAGGAAGACCAAGAGAGAAAACATAGCTCATCGGACTGACCAAGTTATCTTGAGGAAAAAAAAAAAGTATCTGAAGACACACCAAGGACCGTACAAGTTGGAGAAGCATAGTTGTCAAGCCTTTCCGGCAAGGCATAAACAATAATAATAAGAAGAATGGACTGCATGAAAATCTTGGCTGAGAACAAGGAAGAAAAGCCTCTGATAAGAACAAGAGTAGTAGCAGATTGAGTCAAGCTAGTGGGGCGTAACCTGCAGAGCGACTACACTGTGACAGACAGTAGCGAAGTCTCAGAAGATTTTTAAAAACATTTGAAGTGCGAGGAAACATTCACATTTCTGTAGATTTATGAAAAGCGCCACAGCCATCTTACATCCTTCCCGTGCGGCTAAACGTCACACAGGACTCGCATGGTAGTTCGCCAAGTTTTCCTGTTTTCGGCGAGCTTTTCAACCTCATCAAGGGATGTTATTCCCACTAAACCGGCCTTTCTTAACAATGTCCTCTTTAGTGTTTCACGTGGTCGACCTCTTTTTCTTCGGCCTATTGTGCTCTACTTGATAGCTTGTTTTAGTATTCTCTGACTGCTTCTTCTCAGTACATGCCCGGCATATAATAATTAATGTATGAGTATATAACTATACATGGAGCCACTGCAGTAAAGCTGTGATACCAAAATGAATAAACTAGGAAAAAGTAAGAACATCTTTATTACTTAACGAGCACATATTTGTGACGTTTCGATATGAACCTTAATCATACAGAAACACGAAGGACAAAGAAATAGAGAAATAAGATATGACCGACATATTTCCATCTTCTTTTTCTGATCACCCATGAGACTGGTTGTTGTTTGCTCATCTGTCTTATCTCTGCGTTGTTCTTGAATTCGTTCAGTTTTATATCGAGTATTTTCCTGAGGCATTTGCTTTTCAAGAGTCTAATTTATTGTCTCTTTCTTTAGTTTTCCAGCTTTTGAATTCATAAATAAGAGTGGATATTACATTTGAATTGAAGGATCTTAACTTGGTTTTAGTTCTTATAACTTTGCTTATAACTTATAAGTTTATAACTTTTATCACAGCCATACAGCCATAAATTTATAGGAAACATTCAGTGTAAAGTAGCCACACACCTATAAGAAACATTTACTGTAATACCGTCACAAATGTATAAGAAATATTCACTCAATAATTAATGTATGAGTATATAACTATACACAGAGCCACTGCAGTAAAGCTGTGATATGAAAATATATAAACTGGGAAAATATGTAGGAACAGCTCTATGACTTGTGTACTCGTTAAGTAATAGAGCTGTTCCTACTTATTTTCCTAGTTTATACTTGTAAATTAAGAAATACTTCACTGTACTGTAGTCACAAATTCACATTACAAAAAAAAAAAACAAAAACAAAAACACTTCCGGTGTTCTTTAGGGAGAAATTTGTAAGAAAAAGAAAAGAAAGAAAAAGAGAAAGAAAAATATAAAAAAAAAAAACATTTTAAAAAGATATAATCACCATACTGTAGATACAAATAGAAAAGAAACTTTCTCTATAATGTTACCAAAATTTATTACGAAATATTCACTGTAATGTTGCCAAAAAACTGTAGATAAAAAGTTAAAGTAAGGTAGACGCAACGACTATGTGGATGCATATATAAGATACTATAGCAACCTATAACACCTATGTGGATGTATATATAAGATACTATAGCAACACTATAACACCTATGTGGATGCATATATAAGATACTATAGCAACACTATAACACCTATGTGGATGTATATATAAGATACTATAGCAACACTATAACACCTATGTGGATGCATATATAAGATACTATAGCAACACTATAACACCTATGTGGATGTATATATAAGATACTGTAACAACACTGTAAAAACTATATAGGTGTATATATAAAATACTGTAAAAAGACTGTAACAACTATGGGGATGTATATATATAAAATAATGTAACAATACTGTAACAACTATGGAGATGTGTATATAAAATACTGTAACAACTATGGAGATGTGTATATAAAATACTGTAACAACTATGGAGATGTGTATATAAAATACTGTAACAACTATGGAGATGTGTATATAAAATACTGTAACAACTATGGAGATGTGTATATAAAATACTGTAACAACTATGGAGATGTGTATATAAAATACTGTAACAACTATGGAGATGTGTATATAAAATACTGTAACAACTATGGAGATGTGTATATAAAATACTGTAGAAACACTATATACTATGGGGGTGTGTATCTAAGAAGCTGTAACAACACTGTAACAACTATGGGGATGTATATATAAGAAACTGTAGCAACACTGTAACAACAATAGGGATGTGTATATAAAATACTGTAACAACACTGTAACAACTATGAGGATGTATATATAAAATACTGTAGCAACATTGTTCATTAATTAACAGTTCTCAAAGACAACTCCCCGCTTCAGAGAAACAGTTCTGAAAAGCCCCAGATCGCCTTTTCTTTTCCTGTTAATTAACTCTTTCACCGCCGAACAAAAAAAAAAAACGCCCTAAATTTCTCAAAATGAACGACCGCCATATTTCTTCTCCTACAAATGGCCACAGATCAATATTTAGCACAAAGAGTAATACAAAACTTTTACATTTCAGAAGAAAACACGTAGATGGGGTTTATAGTTGTTCTTTGTAAACCCGTTTAAATGGCTTGCCCTACCATTTGGGTTAATTTTAGAATTAGAAAATAGCCCAAAGCTTTCAAGGACTCCTGCGACACGCGGGCGCTGTTAAGACTTTCTTACATTTCTATTACAATACGGGACATAATCTTTGTTTTCTGGTAACATAAGCGTTGTAAGGAGAGTTTTCTGAAGAGCGGCCTGTGTTCTAAATTTGACAATCAGACACATGTACACACATACACATATATACAGATATACAGACACATAGACACACATATACAGATATACAGACACACATATACACAGACACACATGCACACAGACACACAGGCATACAAACACACACAGTCACACATACACACAGACACTTAGACATATATGCACACAGACACATGCACACAGACACACAGGCACACAAACACACACAGTCACATATACATACAGACACTTAGACACATATGCACACAGACACACATACACAGACACACATACAGACATAGACACACAGCAACACATACACACAGACACACAGATACAAATACACATAGACGTACATACAGACATACACACGGACACACAAACACAAAGACAGACGTACACACATACATACAGACATATATACACAGAGACATACAGACACACTGAGACACAGACATACAAACATACGGACACTCAAAAACACAGAAACACACATACAAGTAAACTGTAGAATACAGTTTCATCTGATTACCCTTGGAGAACAAAAAAATCATCAAACTTTGCACGGGAGAGATAGAAAAAAAAAAGATTCATGTACAAGTAAGATCAAGACTCGAACCACGGACTACAGTTGAACTACCAACCGCCTTACCAGGAAAGGCCAACAACGTACTATCAACTCAGCCATCTTCAACAGTCATTATCTTCATCATCATCATCATGATGTGCCGTGCCGACTGGCGTTGGCTATTATGCTTCTCCAGAGTACCCGATCCTTCATGCAGGCCATCAGTTCAGTCGGTGATCTCCTCTCACACCATCCCGTCAGACTGTCAAGTATCATTTCTCTTGGTCTTCCTCTTAATCTTCTTCCTTCTATTTTTCCTGTTGTTATAATATTTTCAATGCCCTCTCTTCTCATTGCATGTCCTACGAAAGTACATTGTCTCTCTCTTATCTTTTTGACAAGGTTTTTTGTCTCTCCGGCTCTTCTCCTACATTCTTTATTAGTTATTTTTGCTGTCCAGGGGATTCGCAACATTCTTCTAATAAACCACATTTCTGCTGCTTCCAATGATTTCTGTGCAGACTTGCCTATTGTCCATGATTCACTTCCATATAACAAGATAGGTTCAATACATGTCTTACTTTCTCTAAGGTCTAAAGTGATTCGTCTACCACTTTCTTTTTTTTATCCGAGTCTAATCTGAAACAAATGGGCCTCATCACCTGACACAAACCACGCTGTCTTCAGTCTGTGGAGTTGGCACCTAAAATCTCGCATGGCATTAATCTTTCCATTTTTCTACACTGCTCACTTGAATGTCAACGTTTCAAACGTGATTTAAGACACTTCTTGCCCGTATATACGGGAACTTTTCTTCTGACGGTCTGAGACAGGCAGACATCAACAGCTGGCGGGATCTGTCTCAGCAACACCTTCACTGAGTTGCTTTCTCTGGCAGTCTTGTTATAGATATATCATGGCTGACTTGTTATAGATATATCATGGCTGACTTGTTATAGATATATCATGGCTGACCTGTTATAGATATATCACGGCTGACTTGTTACAAATATCTCACGGCTGACTTGTTATAGATATCTCACGGCTGACTTGTTATAGATATCTCACGGCTGACCTGTTATAGATATCTCATGGCTGACTTGTTATAGATATACCATGGCTGACTTGTTATAGATATATCATGGCTGACTTGTTATAGATATCTCATGGCTGAGTTGTTATAGATATATCACGGCTGACATGTTATAGATATATCACGGCTGACTTGTTATAGATATATCACGGCTGACATGTTATAGATATATCACGGCTGACTTGTTTTATATATATATATATATATATCTTGGGTGACTTGTTATAGATATTTGATGAATGATTTGTTACAAATATCTGATGCAGATATACATCTTGGTACAGATGTATCATGGCTGCTGACTTGTTATAGTATATCACAATTTATATTTACTTTTTTATTTGTGTATATCATCCACTCTGCATCAAGAAGGTGATACATTATCTCAATTACTATTCAACCTAGTGCTATAAAAGTTAATCAGACAAATGAAAGAAAAAATCAGCACAGAAGAAAAAGCTAAAATACTAGGATACACTGATGACATCGACCTGGTGGGGGAAACTATGCAAGAAGTCATCAATACCTGCATACACCTGAGAGATGTGGCACTGAAAGTGGGCTTGACCATTAACCAGGATAAGACAGAGTATATGAAGATATCAAGAGACCAGAGGCAGAATGATCCAGATTATATAATGGAGATAAGATTATTAGGAAAGCAGAAACATACAAATATCTAGGCACAACCTTCAACAGAAGCAACATAGTAAATGAGGAAACTAAAAGCAGAGTACAGATAGGGAATAAAATATACTTTGCCCTGCAACACCCGTTAAAATCCAAAATCCTGTCCCAAAACACCAAAATAACAATCTACAAAACTATAATAAGACCAGCTGTCGTGTGTGGATCAGAAACGTGGAGTACAACAAAGAAAGATGAACAACAATTGCAGATCTTTGAGAACAAGATCCTAAGAAGAATCTCTGGGGCCATAAAGGATACCAACAGTGGAGAATGGAGAGCTAGAAAGAACACTGAACTGAGCAGCTTATTTAAATCCCAGTGAATTATAAATGTCTTGAAACTAAACAGACTACGCTGGCTGGGCCATGTAGAAAGAATGGAAGAGAACAGACAAACGAAAATGATGTATGCACAAGAGATGAGGGAAACAAGACAAGACCAGGGGATAGACCAAGACAGAGATGGAAAGACAACATAGAAGAGGATATAACAGAAACTGGTGTCACCAACTTGAGACAGAAGATTAGGAATAGAGAGACATGGAGGCGAACTTTATCTGCAGGAATGAGCCTTAATGGCTAGGAAAGCTACTCACAGAAGAAGATCCACTCCGTATCCAGCATCTCATATCATGCTGTCTGACGGAGATACAAAACGAAGCATCACATTTTAAAAAAATAATTAAAAGTGTAATTGCTAAGCTATGAAAAAAAAACTCACATCTAAACATATCATATTCCTAACATTTTCATTTTAACCCTAGTCAGAATAACGGGTTAATTTGAAGCCGGTCTGCGCATGTTTGCCTCCACGCGCGACAGCCACATACAAACCATGAAACAACTGTTATGTTATTTCCATATCTTGACGGAAAATCCTTTCACAGAATATGGTAGGAACAAGCGAAATAATAATCGGTCTTTTCGAGTCTGCTTTCTGACAAAATCCACACAAAATGAAGCGGAGTTATTCCCAAACATGATAAAACTCTTGTTTCCCCCGCAACAATTTGCAAGAATATGCATTCGCTTCACGTCTGGGGTTGTATATCAAAAACCCGCTTCATGAATTCTCACAAGACGATATCCTTTGTAACAGTAAACATTGTCATATATAACCTCACCCTCCTTCGATGGTTGTTGCACTGAATTCAGAACAAAAGCTCCCTAGAACAATATAAGGAACATAATGGATCTTTCCTGCGACACACACGGACATTCTGTGCGAGAGAACTACAGAACACGAAAAACAAGACAGACGCCTGTTATTCAGACGCTTTGGGGGGGGGGGGGGAGCAGTCGTGATTTGAATAACTAATATCAGATCCCAGATATCAGATTCTGGGACGGCTCAGAATTTATTGAGGAGTACAAACATGATTTTGTACAAACACAGAGATAAGACAGACGAGCACACAATAACCTGTCTCATGGGTGATCAGAAAAAGAAGATGGACATATGTAGGCCATGTGATGAGAGGAAACAATCAGAGAATACCAAAACAAGCTATCAAGTGGGCCACAACAGGCCGAAGAAAAAGAGGTCGACCACATTAAATTCTAAAGAGGACGTTGTTAAGAGGAGCCAGTTTAGTGGGCATTAAATCCCTTGATGAGGTTGAAAGACTCGCCGAGAACAGGAAAACTTGGCAGACAACTATGCGAGCCCTGTGTGACGTTTAACGGCACGGGAAGGATGTAAGGTGTAAGACAAACATTATTTCCAGAAATGGTCGTACATTAGATTTTGTGTTTGCAAGTCCCAGATCTGGACAATAAGTAGCACCCGTTTTTCACTTAGATAAGGGAATGATCGGGGTGGTCTACGAAAAGGAATTCGTTGCCTGTTCCGGCATTTCTACTGCCATTTTCTGGCGAAGTATTGATCAGAGGGAAAGATTAAGGGGCAGATTGACACATCCTTAAATCCAGTTAGGGGGAGCATATCGGCGAAGTGTCATTCACAGCGTGAGTCTGGTTAGGTATGGCTTAATGACTAACGGCAAGTAATGTTCAACTCCGTCCCGGTGCGTTTTTATGCTATTACGATCAGGTCGAATCACCATGAGCACGCAGACGGAAAGGAAGGTCACGTGGGTTGAAACTGACACGTGGTTTGTGAAGCACTAATGTGGCGCTTGTGTTTGCTTTGTGCTCTTTATGCTGATGTATGCAGGCGGGATGAACGCGGGCATTCTCTATTCCTGAGTTCCGTCGTCATTTCTTTTTAAGAACAGGTGCAGGTTGCAACACTTTTCTTCTTTTATACCTTCTCCAGTGTTTCCAGCTGCATCTTTATAGCTTTTCTTTCCTTTGTGTCATTTTCTTTCTTTTCTCTCCTCTTCTTTCTTGCTCCGTTTCTTCTTATTTTTCTTTTCTTTCTATTCTTTCTTTTTCTGTGATTTCTTTATTTTTACTACTTTTTTTTCTTTCTCATCTTTTTTTCTTCATTATTATTCTATGTTTTCTTTTTTTTTCATTTCCTCTTTCGTCTTCTTTGTTTTCTTTTCTATTTTTCGTCTTCTGTTTCTTTTTCCTTGTTTTATTTTCTGTTCCTTGTTTTTTCATTCTTTATTCTTATTCTCTTTCTTTTCGTTTTTCTTTCCTCAATCCTTTGTTTTCTTCCTTTTCCTTCTTTGTACATTTTTTTTAAACTCCCGTTTTCTTTCTTTTGCCTTTCTTTCTTTTCTTTCCTTCTTTCTTTCTTTCTTTCTTCTAAAGTGGTTAAAGTTAACTGTTTTTACTTACCATTTGCTTGTTTTTTTTTTACTTGTTAAAATAAATTTCAGTTGTTGATATAGAATTCTAATCCTCCAGTTAAAAACACTTTTTTGTTGTTGTACATGTCCAGAGAGGTTGAGTCAGTTGTACATGTCCAGAGAGGTTGAGTCAGTTGTACATGTCCAGAGAGGTTGAGTCAGTTGTGCATGTCCAGAGAGGCTGAGTCAGTTGTACATGTCCAGAGAGCTTGAGTCAGTTGTACATGTCCAGAGAGGTTGAGTTAGTTGTACTTGTCCAGAGAGGTTGAATCAGTTGTACATGTCCAGAGAGGTTGAGTCAGTTGTACATGTCCAGAGAGGTTGAGTCAGTTGTACATGTCCAGAGAGGCTGAGTCAGTTATACATGTCCAGAGAGGTTGAGTCAGTTGTACATGTCCAGAGATGCTGAATCAGTTGTACATTTCCAGAGAGGTTGAGTCAGTTGTACATGTCCAGAGAGGTTGAGTCAGTTGTACATGTCCAGAGAGGCTGAATTAGTTGTATATGTCCAGAGAGGCTGAGTCAGTTGTACATGTCCAGAGAGGTTGAGTTAGTTGTACATGTCCAGAGAGGCTGAGTTAGTTGTACATGTCCAGAGAGGCTGAGTTAGTTGTACTTGTCCAGAGAGGCTGAGTTAGTTGTACATGTCCAGAGAGGCTGAGTTAGTTGTACATGTCCAGAGAGGCTGAGTTAGTTGTACATGTCCAGAGAGGCTGAGTTAGTTGTACATGTCCAGAGATGCTGAGTTAGTTGTACATGTCCAGAGAGGCTGAGTTAGTTGTACATGTCCAGAGAGGCTGAGTTAGTTGTACATGTCCAGAGATGCTGAGTTAGTTGTACATGTCCAGAGAGGCTGAGTTAGTTGTACATGTCCAGAGAGGCTGAGTCAGTTGTACATGTCCAGAGAGGTTGAGTCAGTGAGGCGGACGCCATGGAGGGGGGTGTTTGGAGCGCTGTTTTTACTCCAGGTAAAAGACCTCAGTATTTCCGCCTCAATATTAAGCTCGTTATACTTAAGCTAACATGAATCTGTACAGTACATTGTGGCACACCATCTGTACACATCTGTACATCAAAGTTTGCTGTACTATGCTGTGCTTAAAGTGTACGTGGTTCTGCTCAGGAAATTATGGTAAAAAGATGATAGTTGATAGAAGGATGAAAGAAACGTGATAGATGATAGAATTATGAACGAAAGATGGTGGAAAGATGAAAGAATGATGACAGAAAGATGATAGAAAGTGACAAAAAAGACGACATAAAGATGACAGAAATATGATAGAAAGATAAAAAGAAAGATGATAGAAGGATGATAGAAAGATGGCCATCATCATCATGTGCCGTGCCGACTGGCGTTGGCTATTATGCTTCTACAGAGTACACGATCCTTCATGCAGACCATCAGCTCAGGTGGTGATCTCCTCTCACACTATCCCGTCAGACTGTCCAGTATCATTTCTCTTGGTCTTCCTCTTGATCTTCTTCCTTCTATTTTTCCTGTTGTTATAATATTTTCAATGCCCCCTCTTCTCATTGCATGTCCTATGAAAGTACATTGTCTCTCTCTTATCTTTTTGACAAGGTTTTTTGTCTCTCCAGCTCTTCTCATACATTCTTCATTAGTTATTTTTGCTGTCCAGGGGATTCGAACCACATTTCTGCTGCTTCCAATGATTTTTGTGCAGACTTGCCTATTGTCCATGATTCACTTCCATATAACAAGATAGGTTCAATATAGCATTTTAGGACTCGTTTTCTAACATTCATTGATAAGGATGCGTCGGATAATATGTTTCTCATTCTCTGAAATGCAGTCTTTGCTTAGCCTATTCTGTTCCTAATTTCTGTTCTGCATTTCCAATCTGAAGTTATTACTGCTCCAAGGTATTTGAATTTCTGCACCTGCTTGGTAAATCCAGTTGATTTGAAAGATGGTAGAAAGATAAAAAAGATGATATATAGATGATAGAAGATGAAAGAAAAATGATAGAAAGATGATAGAAGGATGAAAGAAAGATGATACATGACAGAAAGTTGAAATAAAGACGATGCATGAAAGAAAGATCATAGAAGGATGAGAGAATGATGATAGCTGATAGAAAATTGAAAGAAAGATGAAAGATGATAGAAAATTGAAAGAAAGATGATAGAAAGAGAAAAAACGATAGATAGAAAAATGAAAGTAAGATGATAGAATGAGGAAAGAAATATGATAGAAAGATGATGGAAAGATGAAAGAAATACGATAGAACGATAATAGAAAGATGACTGAAAATGATAGAAAGATGAAAGAAAGATGAAAGAAAGATGATAGAAAGATGATAGACAAATGATAGAAAGACGAAAGAAATATGATATAAAGATTAAAGAAAGATTATGGAAGGATGATAGAAAGGTGAAAGAAAGATGAAAGAAAGATGACAGAAAGATGATAAAAGGATGACAGAAAGATGATAAAAAGATGATAAAAAGATGAACGAAGGATGATAGAAAGATGAAAGAATGATAATAGAAAGATGATGTAAAGACGAAAGAAAGATGACATAAAGAAGATGGAAAGAAGATAGAAAGAAGAAAGAAAGAAAGCAGAAAGTTCCATATAGATCTATACTGTCTTATGTCAAAATATATCTGTATAGATCTAATAGTATCTTACATATGATAAAATGCTACATATACTGAATATTCCCTTATGGTTTGGGAGCTTAGACTTTGAATAACACAACAAAAAAGAAAATCGAGGCCCTTGAAATGTGGACATAGAGAAGAATAGGGCTTATATCACGGACAGAGAAGGAAACAAACAACGAAGTGCTAAACCAGCTGGAAGTGAAAAGAGAAATATTGACAATCTTAAAAAAAAACAAGACAGCTAAGACACTTTGGGCGTGTCAAGAGGCATATTACTATCTTGAAGACCCTTCCTGAGGGCAAGGTCGATGGGAAGAGAACAAGAGGACGACAGCGACGCAGATGGGTGGACAACATCAAGAGATGGACAGGAACGCAGATGGGTGGACAACATCAAGAGATGGACAGGAACGCAGATGGGTGGACAACATCAAGAGATGGACAGGGTCATAGATGGGTGCACAACATCAAGAGATGAACAGGGTCATAGATGGGTACATAACATCAAGAGATGGACAGGGTCATAGATGGGTGGACAACATCAAGAGATGGACAGGGTCTAGATGGGTGGACACGATCAAGAGATTGACAGAGGCGCAGATGGGTGGAGAACATCAAGAGATGGACAGGGACGCAGATGGATGGACAACATCAAGAGATGGACAGGGACGCAGATGGATGGACAACATCAAGAGATGGACAGGGACGCAGATGGATGGACAACATCAAGAGATGGACATGGGCCAGCTTGACCGTGCGCATTACAAGTGACAGAGCAGAGTGGAGATTCACTGCAGACAACCTTCCATGGGGGAACGAACGAACGAACATACTTTATTTTCAAAGGGTTAAGAACTGGGCACGCAGGCCCGTCTAACATTCTGCCCTTCATCATACAGCTTTCACTCAGTCACAGTCATTCAGCATTTGTTAATGAGCATAATAATCATGAAGACACAATTAAATGATCACATAAATAAATAATAAACTTATATTATGTCCATACACTCCACACTCTGATTTATGCCACAACACAAAATAAACTTGCAGTCTTACATTCATTCAAAACTAACACATTTATAGATAAGCAGTATTAAACAAAATTACAACAACCAAGCCATACTGTAAACTACTTTAAACTATGCTTAAGTAGGCATACAGTCCATATCAAACAGATGTTGACAAAGACGGCACGAGATGATGATAATGAATAGTACATTTGAACACAAAGATCCATATAATATCCACAGGCATAAAGATCTATGTAGTACCTTTTCATGTCACATTGCCCACCCGAAGAGGTTGGACATCAAAGGCTAGGAGCGGAAGTGTCTATTTCCGTGAATGACGCGCTTGAATAATTATTGACGTGTGTCATCCGGGGAAACCTTTGCTCAGAATATTGATTATAATCAACATCTTCAACAAAGATCCCCCCCCCCCATGTATTTTGATGGTGGGACCAAAACGTTTACACCTTTATCTTTGATCTACTTCCGCTGTCCCAGATCAAGGGAGGTAATCTGGATTAGGTGAACTGGGTATTTTTGGTGGAATTTAGGGGTGGGGGTGGGGGGTGGTAGAGTCTTAAGCAGTAGCCTGTTCATTTTGCACCTGGTCAGTCGATGAATGAACATCATAAACGAAATCAGGTCAATTTGGAACAAATGTGGCAAGAAGAACTTTCTTCAACCAGATCATCATCATCATAACAACCACCACCACCATTATCATCATAGTATTCATTATCATCATCACCACCATCACTATCATCAGCATCATCATCATAACCACTACCACCACCACCACCACCACCATCATCATCATAATATTCATCATCATAACCACTACCACCACCACCACCACCATCATCATCATAATATTCATTATCATCATCACCACCACCACTATCATCATCATCATCATCATCATCTACTTCATTCTTCTTCCTCTTCTATCTCCTTGGAACTGCGAGCTGATACCATCTGCAGCTGATGCGATGAAGACATTGAGGCAAACAATCTTATCTGGCAGGGACCGGGCTACGGCGGTTAATTCTTTCAGTCCCAGGGTGGAGCAGCGGGTACGCAGTGCTACTTTAGCGGGTGTGCAGTGCTACTTTAGCGGGTGTGCAGTGCTACTTTAGCGGGTGTGCAGTGCTACTTTAGCGGGTACGCAGTGCTACTTTAGCGGGTACGCAGTGCTACTTTAGCGGGTGTGCAGTGCTACTTTAGCGGGTGTGCAGTGCTACTTTAGCGGGTGTGCAGTGTTACTTTAGCGGGTGTGCAGTGCTACTTTAGCGGGTGTGCAGTGCTACTTTAGCGGGTGTGCAGTGCTACTTTAGCAGATGTGCAGTGCTACTTTAGAGGGTGTGCAGCGCTACTTTAGTGGTGTGCTGTGCTAATTTAGCAGATGTGCTGTGCTACTTCAGTGGTCTTCACCGCCATGGAGGTGGGACGACTATCCCTGCCCTGATAGCCAGGCTAAGTTAGCCAGGCTAAGAGTGATACTGGGGGCACCGACAGAAAGGTGGGCGAGGGTTTTCACCTGGTTTGGTTCACCAACCCTGACACTAGCACATCACACCAGCTCGCAGCCCGGAGGAGGTAGTAGTAGTAGTAGTAGTAGTAGTAGTAATAGTAGTAGTAGTAGTAGCTATTACAGTAGTGGTAATATTAATAATAGTAGTAGTAATTGTTGTTGTTATTGCTGTAGTTGTAATAGTAATAGTAGTAGCAGCAGCAGTAGTAGTAGTAGTAAAAGTAGTTATAGTAGTACAAGTAGTAGCAATTGTAACATTAGTTGCTATTGTTCTAGTAATAGACGCGTTAGCAGCAGTAGCAGCAGAAGCAATAGCAGTAGTCATTGCTGTAGTAGTAATAGTTCTATTAGTAATAGCTGTAGTAGTACTAGGTATAGTAGTAGTAGTAGTAGTAATTGTGGTGGTGGTAGACGTAGTAGTAGTTGTTGTTCTTGTTGTAGTAGTAGTAGCTGTAGTAGTTGTAGTTGTAGTGGTAGCGGCTGTACTAGTAGTTTTAACAGTAATTGTAGTGTTATTTGCTGTAGTAGTAGTAGTAGTAGTAATTGCACTGGTATTAGCTGAATTAACAGTAGTAGTAGTAGTAGTAGTAGTAGTAGTAGTAGTAGTCGTAGCAGTAGTAGTAGTCGTAGTAGGTGCTGTTGTTGTGATAGTAGCTGTAGTAGTAGTAATAGTTGTAGTGGTAATAGCTGTAGTTGTGGTAGTAGCAGTTGTTGTAGTAGAAGTAGTAGTGTAGTAGTAGCTGTAGTGGTAGTAGCTGTAGTAGTAGTAGCAGTGGTGGTAGTAGTAATAGTAGTAGTAGTAGTAGTAGTAGTAATAATAGTAGTAGTAGTAGTTACAGAAGTAGTTATAGAGATAGTAGATGTTGCAGTTATAGAAGCAGTAGCTGTAGTAGTAGTTGTAATAGTAGTAGAGTAGTTGTAGTGGTAGTATTTGTAGTAGTAGTAGTAGTAGTAGTAGTAGTAGTAGCTGTAATTATAGTAATAGTAGCTGTAGTAGTAATAGTAGTAGTAGTTATACAAGTAGTTATATTAGTAGTAGCTGTAGCAGTAGTAGAGTAGTTGTAGTGGTAGTTGCTGTAGTAGTAGTAGTAGTTGTAGTAAAAGTAGTAGCTGTAGTAGTAGTAGTAGTAGTTATAGTCGTATTGGCTGTAGTAGTAGTAGTAGTAGTAGTAGTTGTAGTAGTAGTAGTTATCGTCGTATTGGCTGTAGTAGTAGTAGTAGTAGTAGTAGTTGTCGTCGTATTGGCTGTACTAGTAGTAGTAGTAGTAGTAGTAGTAGTAGTGGATGATATATATTGTCTTAGTGTTAGTTATATCACAAAGATCTGCACTGTTTAACGAGAACCTCATCTAAGGACAGCGTTGATAAAAACACTACTTAGCTAGAAAACGCCAAACACTGGAAGAAACAGAAACAATAGAATAAACAGAAACACTGGAAGAAACAGAAACATTGCAAGAAACAGAAACACTGAAAGAAACACAAACACTGGAAGAAACATAAACACTGAAAAAAAAACAGAAACACTGGAAGAAACAGAAACACTGGAAGAAACAGAAACATTACAAGAAACAGAAACACTGAAAGAAACAGAAACACTGGAAGAAACATAAACGCTGGAAGAAACAGAAGCACTTGCTGGCCAATGGAACTGTCTTGTTACAATCTTAAACGATAGGAAAAACGAATCGATAACCCTCGGATGGCAACAGCTGATTGAGCGACACGCGGAATTCTCCTCCACGCTGTCACGATGCCTGTCACATGCCCAATCTTCAGGTCATTTTAATCCACTCGACGCGCCAGCCTCCAGATAACAGTTTTCCTCTGGAATGCGATCAAGAGAAGCTGACATTTTACGGGGGGGGGGGGGGGGGGGGGGAGAAAGCTGTAGAGCAAAATCAAAGGGAGGGTAAAAAAAACCCAGAGATTTTTACTTTAACTCTTTTGTGTTCTTTTTGTCAAATATTTCGTAGGAGAGCCGATGCCAGCTTCACGTCAGTTTTTTTTTTTTTTGTGTGTTTGTTTTAGATAAGCGGGCAATATTTCATGAAGCAAACAAACAGGCAAAAGATATTTCTTAAACAGGCAAAATAAATAAATGTTGAAAGGGTAGAAGCGGCATTCCTCCTGTAAATAACAGTAATCGTTTGATTGTTTGTTTGTGTGTTTGTTTGTTTGTTTAAATCGGTACAGCCGTTCCTGTCTTTCACCTTGCGTGAAGTACGTTCCGAAATACCGGTTCCCTCAATAAAGAATTCGGTACTTTATGCCTTTTTTTTTTAACATGTTGAATTAAGCACACTTTACAAACACCAGCGGAAAGTAAATGTTCCTTTGAGTTTTTGTTTTATAACCTTATTTGCTAATAGATTTACTAAAAATGCTCACATTCTGAACCACAGCAATAAAATGGCGGATTCTCCTCCATAAAAAAAAAACAAACTCTGAGACTTATGAGCATACTTTCCCCACTCTCTGATTTCATTGGCTGCTTTTTTTTTATGCTGTGTTCTTGATAATATAAACAGGCTACGGTAACCGACGATCTCCAAAAGTTTCGGGGTTTTACTTTAATCGGTAATTTACTGGTAATTGTCGGTTAACGCGATCACTGAAATATAAATTAGATTAATCAGAACTTTATCGTAGACTAAAACTGGACATTAATGGGTTAAGGTGTAGACTAAAACTGGACACTAAAGGGTTAAAGTGTAGGCTAAAACTGAACACTAAAGGGTTAAAACGTAGACTAAAAGCGGACGCTTATATTGTAGACTACAACTGGATGTTAAAGGGTTAAAACGCAGACTAAATCTGGGCACTAAAATTTTAAAGTTGTCTAAAACAACACAAATCTCGAGTCCTATTTGCAATTATAATACCGCTGTAATATTCTTATTGCCATGCAACCAAACAAAAATTACTGGAAATAGAGCTGTGACATTGTATCAGTTCCCATGGGGTTGAGAAGGGGGGGGGGGAACAAGGAAGGTAGAATGTAGGACTGACCCAGGAAGGTTGTTTGACCTCTGACGTGTCTCTTCCAGAGCGTTGTCCCTCTCACAGCCTCCCAGAATGCAATACGATCTTGAGTAAGTTGACCGGCGGCGTCTTGCAATGACACATTCAGACTTTTCCGTGATGTCATGAGTCCACCTGCGGAGATGTCGTCCCTTTTCTCCTTTGCCTGGCACTATGCCTTCCACCACCTCTCCAAGCTGCATTGTCTCTTGATGTGGCCGAAGTATCTCAGCTTTCTAATTTTTTTATTTTTTTTGCTGTTAACGAGACAGTTTTCTGCGACACCTAATCCCATCAATATCTCTTTAATTGATTGTCGTTCTATCCATGACATTATAACTGTCATTCTATAACATTTCATTTCAACTGCTGTCATTCCCTTTTTCTAGTGATTTTTTAAGCGTTCACGTTTCGCATCCCTACATTGCCAGTGGGAATATGTAAGCTCTTGAACACGGCTTTGTTTTCTTGTTGGTACCTTGCCACAAACTCTTCATTTGTGCTAGTTTCTGCGACGCAATTGCTAGACCTCGGTCAAAATTCACATATCTACATCACAGACAAGAACTACGTATGCAGGAAACTCTCTACCGTAGAGAGCGGAACAACAACACAACTCCTTCAGATCATCAGAGGAAGTACCCCCCTCAGACAAGTGTTTCGGCCCTTTAAACTCCTGACACTCTAAGGAGGGTGGGCCTCTCTGGGTCATGACTCCCAGAGGTCTTGTGAGTTGTTGCTTTTTTTTTTCCCGGTCCCGGGATCGAACCCATGATCCTCCAGTTGCCACTGCACTTTTTTTTTTTTTGAAGTGCGTCTTTAGCGATTTAGCTACGGATGTGGTAAATGGTATTTCTTTACTAGATTGATGAAAATTATTATTTAATTCTTTTATTTTGTCTGGCCGTCGTTGTACTGAGTGGTGGAAGGATGACTATACCATACGTTCACACCTTACATATAAAATAACAGGAATACGAAAACAATCCTTTTTATAAAATCACAATTCTTGTATTTACAAAACTCTGATCCATAAGGCATCACAAACCACAAATCCGATGCACATGATGTCCATATATTTCTAACGGGCATTACTAAAAAAATCATAAACAAATAAAATTTTCTTGAATAATATGAGTTCAATACTGCTTACAAAGGCGCACAACTAAAATACACACGCCAGCCTCCATCTCTCGGAAACTGACCACCTTCGTCCACGACTGGTCGCTACCTTCGCGAGCTCAACTTATCCCCCTTTATACTTCTCCCTTTTGTCTTATATACCTGGTCATCGCCGGACCGGGCGCCTGGGGATTTTCCATTCACACGTGGCCGTCTCTGGCCAGTGGGATTTCCAATCAAAACCGGGTCACTGCTTGCTTATTTTTTCCCCCTCCTTACATACTCCCTCTGGTTTTGTTTACAAAATTTTTGTATGGAATACAATAAATTTTATATATGTATTGTAGAATAGTTACATATCCTGAACTCAAAGTCTTTATGTCCTTCTTTTTGGACCAGCACACATGTTGCTGTAGTTGCGTGTCGCCTTCCTCCGGTTAGCCTGTTGTTGTGTTAGTCTGGCCTATTTTTGTAATTTTGTGTGCCTTGCAGTATTTCTCATATACTGTATTTGGTCGTGTAATGTGGGCAAGGGTGCTACTCGTTGTTCGACGCTCTGCTCTGTAGCTCCGTCTTCTGATTCGGCGGGTGGTTGGTTTTCATGTACTAGTAAGGATGTACTTGTTCGAGTGGTACTGTCATCGCTGTCTACTGCTACCTGTGGGGTGGATGCGACTTCTTCCTCCGTTATTTCTACCTGCGTACTGTCAGGTTCGGTCTCTGATTCCGAAGAGTCTACTACTATCTCATCGTCGGTGTCGTCGTCGTTGTTGGGTGCTATACTGAGTGTAGCCTGTCTTCGCTGATTGTTTCTGTCGTCTGTAGGGATATTCCAATCTTGTTTGGCCTTTCTCAAATGGTTTGCGTGGACTCGTTGTATTTTCCCTGTCAGTTGGTTCTTTATTATAAATGATACTGGAGATAACTTTTTTAGAACAAAGAATCCCGTTTTCCATTTGCTGTCGTGTTTTGATGTCATATGGTGGTTTAATAAGTATACTGGATCACCTATAGAAATGTCCTCAGTTGTGCTTTGTTCATCGTACTTTTGCTTTCGTGCGTCTTTGGTTCTGTTTATGTGGTTTATCACTTGTATAAAAGCCTTATGTTGTTTCATTAGCGTGTGTTCTATAGAATCATTTTCACTGTAGCAGTGTGTTCGTAGTCTCAGTATGGCGTCCAGGGGTAGAATGGGGTGTCTCCCGTACATGAGGAAAAATGGGGAGTATCCTGTTCGTTTAGAAATGTTCATATTCATCGCTGCCACCGCCTGTGTCAAGTACTCGTCCCATTTACTGACCTCCGTGTTTACCAGCTTGGCAACAATATCATTTAGTGTGCGATGCTGTCTCTCGTTTGTCCCGTTGGCTTGAGGATGGTATGGTGTTGTGAAGATATGGTGAATGTTATAGCGTTTCACCATAGTCTGGAATTGTTCTCCGCGAAACTCGGGACCGTTGTCTGTGACTATAGTAATTGGTACTCCATGTCTTGGGAAGATATTTTCGATTACCAAGTCAGCTACTGTTTTACTTTGGATGTTTGGCGTCGTAAAACACTCCGTCCATGCGGAATATTCGTCTGTTACATGCACGATGTACTTGTTGCCTGATGTGGTGACTGGATAAGGTCCTGAACAGTCGATACTTAATTTCAGCATGCATGCCGGTGGGGTATCGGATACTTCTAGCGGATTTTTTATAGGTAACAAGTTTCTTGTTTTGCACGTTTGGCACTGCTCTATGTGCTGGTTTACGTCCTCTCTCATGTTCTTCCAATAGTATCCTATTTGTATGGCTTTCAACGTTTTTTCCGTCCCCATATGCCCGTTATTATCGTGGTATTGTGATAACACCTGTTGTTGTAGATGTTGGGGCGTGACGGTTCTCAACCTGTAGTCGTCGTCGTCTTCTTTTACTTTGTATAGCACGTTATTCACTATTCTGAACTTTTCACTGGTTTTTCTGGGTAATCGGTTGTGCTTCATATCTGCTTTTAATTGTCTTATCTCCTCGTCCAGGTCTTGCTCATCTGCCATGATGGGAGGGGTGGGTAACTGTTCGGTGGGGGCTGGTAGGACTTCGGATATTGGTTGTGGTTGTGGGAAGGGATCGTATATGGGGAAATCGGTTGGCAGAAAGGATGAAGAGTTGATGGTGTTTATTTCAAGCATGTTATCCTGCTTGTTGACAGTTTCTGCTGTCTGGTGATTGTTGTCCTTACACTGTTCTGTTCCTGGCCGAGAAAACTGGTCGGCGAGGTTCCGTGCTCCTGCGATATGACGAATGTCTGTAGTGTAGGCTTGGATGAAATGACTCCATCGTTGTATTTTGAAGTTCTTGTGCTTGGCGTTCATTAGGTTTATAAGTCCGATACTGTCTGTTCGGATGCTTAACTGGCAGTGTAACACATATTTGTGGAGTTTCTGTAACGCGTACACTATGGCGTATGCCTCCTTCTCGTTGATGTGCCATTTGCTTTGTGACTCACTTAGTCTATGGGATAGAAAGTAGATTGGTTTTAGATTTTCCTCTCTCTGTCTTGTGCTGTTGTCTTGTAGCAACACGGCGCTTACTGTTGTTGCTGATGCGTCTGTGTAAAGTATCATCGGTTTATTTAAATCTGGGAATGCGAGCATGGTCTGTCGCATGAGGTCATTTTTTAGTGTGTCGAATGCCCTTTGACATTCTGGCGACCAGGAGAATCGGCTATATTTTCTTGTGAGTGCGATTAAGGGCTCTGCCTTATGGGAAAAATTGTCTATAAACCTTCTGTAGTATGATATTGTTCCTATAAAACTTCGTATTTGTTTTATTGTCCTTGGTGTGACTATCTCTGCCATTGCCTTTACTTTCTCTTTATCTGGTGTGATGCCTTGGCTACTCATGGTAAAGCCTAAATAATTGATTTTGTTCTGTGCGAAGTTGCACTTGGCCATTTTCAACTTGACGTCATGTTGTCTTAGCCTGTCAAACACAGATTGTATGTGTTTGATGTGGTCCTGAATCGATGTCTTAGTAAAAATCAGTATGTCATCTATGTACGCTATGGCGTGGTCTGATAATCCGTACAGTACTTCATCCATTAATGCCATGAATGCTGCTGCAGCGTTTGCGACGCCAAACGGAGTTCTGGTAAACATGAACTTTCCAAAACTGGATGTGAAACTGGTCTTCACTTTAGAGTCCTCTGTTAGGGGTATACTCCAATATCCTGATTTAGCGTCTAGTGTGGTAAAGTATTTTGCGCCGTTGAGTACTGACATAATTTCTTCTACGTTGGGCATCTGGTATGTGATGGGAGTCGTGATTTTGTTTAGTCCTCTAAAATCGCAGCAAAAGCGATGTGTTCCGTCCTTTTTTCTTACTATAACTATCGGTGAGTTCCATTTGGACAGTGGTGCTCGTTCTATGATCTTTGCCTCTAGCATATCCTTAATTGCTTTCTCTATAATGCCTCTGTGTTTGAGTGGCGTAGGGTATGGTTTTGTGTATGCTGGTGGGTTGGATCCAGTGTCTATGTGCAGCTGGACGGTATTAGTTCTGCCCAATTCTAAGTCGTTATTTGCGAAAATGTCTTGATTCTTGTATATTATCGTTTTGATAGCGGCCTCGTGTTCTGGATGTACCTGTATTTCTGTAAGCAGTTGTTGGATTCTATCAGTAGATCTGGTGGTATTTGCGTTGTTCTGAGTTTGTTGTTTAGTTATATTATTTACGTCGAGGCCGAACTCTGCCCTTGCTATGATTTGTCCTTTTTTTATTCTAAAATGCCTGTTGGAGTTGTTGGCTATAGTCACGAGGCATTTTCCTTGTTTATCAGGGTTAACGATACTGTCTATAGTTTCAGCACAAGGTTCGTGAAGTAATACACTGTTCTGGTGAATAGTGATCATTAACTCCGTGTCTTTAAATGCAGGTAAAAGTCTTTGCAATTTTGCTGGTACGATGGTTATTGTTTGGGGTTTAATTGCGACGTCACAAGTAGCTCTGATCGTTGAGCAAATCTCGTATTCGTTTTTCATAGGTACTTTGGTATTTCCAATCGATAGCTGCATGCTTCCGAAATCCACCGTTGCTTTTGTGTGAGATAGAAAGTCTCTGCCTAGTATTGCGGGTCTGCACATTCTGTCTACAACCATAAACTTTTGTTTATGAGTTTGTCCTCCTATGCATATGTTTATCCATGTGATTCCTTTTGCCCGTAATTCGTAATTATCGACAGTCCAGAGTTTGCCTTCGCTGGGCAGTAATACCGTGTTTGAGCGAATAGTTTTCCATACGTTTTGTCTGATCAGACTGACTTCGCTGCCAGTGTCGATGAGTGTGTGGATGATGGTGTTGTTTATCTGCACGGGAATGGTGGAAGTTGCGTTTGTGCCGTTTTCAAGTGTTGTGATACGGCCCGTTGCTACTTGTAGAGGTAGAGTGGACCGTTTACCATACCTCCGTTGAAGTTTTCCGAGCGTTTTCTCTGTTGGCTGTAGACTCTGTATTTTGGTGTGGATTCTCGTGGTGTTCTGTATCGGTCCTCAGGTGGTCTGGTGAATCTGGGTGGTGTATAATCATGGTTGGTCTGCGTGCTCCTCCATGAACTTCTGTTTGATACTGGTGTAGATTCATATCTGCATTGGCGAGCTATGTGCCCATGAATACCGCAGTTGAAACATGGTTTATATCTTATGTTTGTCTGCGTGTCCTGATAAGAGACCTGGTCCACGGTGGCCGTGCTTTGAATTACGCTTTCCGAGGCAGCTTGTCTTTGTGTAGCACTGTCGGTGCGGAAAGAAGAAGTCATTGGTTCAGTTGTCGGGCATGGGCTCTCCCCGTTGTCCATGCGGGATGTTAGTCTTTTTGTGAACTGCTCTATTTCGATAGCTGTATTGATTGCCGAGTTTAATGTCTGGGGGTCTTTCTTGATTAACTTCGTTTTGATTGCTTTGTCATACACAGCGTCTATAAAAAAATTTGCCAGCAAATGCTGTGTGGCCGGTTCATGTATCTTGTCGTTGTCGAAGGCTTGTTTTGCCAGTTTAATCATTGTTTCTGCCATGTTTTGGATTGGCTCTTCTTTGTGTTGCTTCAAATTGCTTATTTGTCTCAAGGCTGCGTGCGGATCGATGCCTTTGCTGAAACATTTAGCTAGTTCTTTCTTAAAATCCGCATATGTTTCGTCTGAGTTCTCTTGAATTCGCCTGGAGACAAAGTCTGAAACACTCCCCTTGGCTGTAATAAAAAATATGTTTTTCTTTTGCGAATCATGTAGGTTATGCACAAACGCATATTTTTCTGTCTGTTCTATCCATTGTTGGAATCTCTGTGGATCGCCATCGTAGGTATCGATGTGGCAGGGTAAACCTTGAGTGGCGAAGGTTAGCTTTAATTGTCTCAAGGCTTCGGTCATTGCGGTGACCGGGTCAGCTTCTAGTTTGGGTTCGATATTTGTTGCAGTCTCCATGGTACTTGGCCTTTTGACGAAGATTATTGGTTGAATATTTGTAGAAATATTTTCCGAGATTTTCAAACATTTTTCTTTATACTGTGTGCTTGTTCACACTGCAGCGCTATGCGTGATTCTCCGTACTGACTTACTGTCCAGCCTGCCCGTTCCGCGACTAACACAAATTTCTTCCGTCTAGGCTTGCTCCACTCTAACTGGAACTTTCAGTAGGGTTTTCCTCATACGGGAACTTTTCTTCAAAGCACGGACTTGTTGGAGCCTCTGTCCGGATGTTACATAACACGCACGTGGGCGCTGAGCTTTGA
The DNA here is from genome assembly GCA_009760885.1 of Achatina immaculata. Lineage (NCBI taxonomy): Eukaryota > Metazoa > Mollusca > Gastropoda > Stylommatophora > Achatinidae > Lissachatina > Lissachatina immaculata. The sequence goes on from CM019700.1 coordinate 8,883,479, forward strand.
TCTTTCCGTGGTGGAATTTCCCCTGTACACTCGCCAAACACGGAAATCTGACTGGCCTCTTGTCAGCGCTGTTAGTGCAAACGGTGACCTCCTATGTTCCAGTATTAATCCAAATGGTTTGTAACCAGTTCAGCTGACATATCGAAACATATATATATATATATATATATGCAATGAGGATTCATCCTGGTCACGGCACCACATGTAGTAATGGTTAATTCTTTACTAGTTGATGTGAATTATTATTCAATCTTTTATTTTGTCTTGCCGTCGTCGTACTGAATGGTGGAAGGGTGACTACACCATACGTTCACACCTTACATGTAAATAACAGGAACACGAAACAACAATCCTTTTTATAAAACTGACCACCTTCGTCCACGACTGGTCGCTACCTTCGCGAGCTCAACTTATCCCCCTTTATACTTCTCCCTTTTGTCTTATATACCTGGTCATCGCCGGACCGGGCGCCTGGGGATTTTCCATTCACACGTGGCCGTCTCTGGCCAGTGGGATTTCCAATCAAAACCGGGTCACTGCTTGCTTATTTTTTCCCCCTCCTTACACGGAGGACTGGTACTGGTTGTGGCAAATGAAATTACTTATGTTCCCAATGCTTGTTTCGCATACTCCACAGCCAGTATGAGGCCTTTTCTGCCGTTTCTGAAAGGCTTCTCAATGCCCTTGCTCTTGCTTGTCCCTTTATGCCCAGTTGCTTACATAGGTCATATGCTGATGTTGCTACGAATCCTCTTGCTCCCACTTCTACAGCTATCACTTTTGCCCTGACTCCTGCCCCCTGCCTCAGTTGCTTGACCAGATCATTGTACTTCTCCAGTTTGAATAAATGCTGTTCCTCTATTCTAGTTTCGTACGGGACCGTAAGCTCGATCATTATTAACTCCTGTTTTTCTGTGGAGCACACTACAATGTCCGGTCGCATTCCTGTGTTCTTGATGGCAGTCGGGTATTCTCTTCTTCCTGGAAGGTCCGCTATCACATCCCAGTCATTTGTACCTCTAGCAAGGATGGTAAGGGAGTGTCCCTGATTTCAATATTTGATGTCGTACCAGCGCCTATGAAGTATTTAGGTGGGACCTCAACTCTTTTGCTGTTATTTGCTTGATCTTTTGCCCTGTCTACGATGGCTACTAGTTCCTGCAACACTCTGTTGTGCTGCCAGGTGTACCATCCTTGCCCTAAAGACACTCTACATGCTGACAGCACATGTTCCAATGTTTGCCTTTCGTTGCAGAGAGGACACTTTGTATCTTCTGATACACCCCATTTGTATAGTTTGGAGCCTGTAGGCAGAAGGTCATAAGTAGCTCTGATGATGAAGCTGAGCCTCAAGGGTGCTATTTTCCAGATGTCATTCCATGTTAGTGATCTCTGCAGGACTTCCTCCCATGTTGTCCACTGCCCTTGTTGTGATTGTTGGACAGCCTTCTAGACCCGCTTGTCATCCTCTGAATTCCTTACCTCGCTGATGATTAACCGGAATCATAGCTCACACGTAACCATCACGCTACTTGGTTTAATCTGATTGGGCAGATCTTGGCCACCGATTGGTTGTTAGTTCTGATGAACAAACGGGTGGGAGGGGCCAGTTATCAGAGCTAGAGGCAAGTTTCACATTATCAGCCAGTGATACAATAACAAAGTCAACGAAAGTTGTGAAATGAAAATGAAGGACGAGAACTTCTCTCAGCCGAATCATCAACACCATATCGTCACACTGCGTTCAGTTCACAGTGTTACTGCCTTGACGAGCAAACAGCCTTTACAAGTAACGGAAGTATCTGCTACCTGCTCTGCCTGTTTGACTGAATGTTAAATAAACCCTTATAGTTCAGAAGATAATCCTGATATCTCACCTGTTCTCTTTGGTATCACACGGCAATTGATTTGACAGAAAGAGTGAAGCAGATGGAGGTATATAATTCACTTTTCAAAAAAAAAAAAAAAAAAGAAAAAGAAAGATAGAAAGACTGAGGAAAGTGGGATGAAACAAGAACGGCAGAAAGTAAGGTGAGCACGTATAAAGTGATAGAGGGAGGGAGAAAAGTGAGAAAAAATACAAATAATGAAAAGCATACAACATCCAATATTTTGGCTTGAGCCTTTTTCAGGGATTACATAAAAAACAAACACAACATAAAGTAAAAGAAGAAAAATTAAAATGAAAAACTTAGCTTTGTGGTATCCCTCTTGTACTTTCTATCCTTTTCAGGATATGTTATCTTCCTTATTTATTTTGTTCAATTTGTTTTCCTTTGTGGTCTCCCAGCATTTTCTTTAGGGCGCATTCTGTTGTATTGTGTACAAGGAGGGATGCCACACATCTAAGTTCTTTATTTTCACTTTTTCTGCTTTTATTTTATGTAGTGTTTGTTGTTATATGCAATCCTTGGAAAAAAAGCTCACGCCGAAATATTGGATGTAGGTTTTTTCATTATCTGTGTTTTTTCTCACTTTATTCACTCCTATTGCTTTGTAATACTGTACCTTACACCTCTATCAACCTGTATTACTAGAGCAGTGGTTCTCAACCCATGGGGCGCGGCCCAAATGTGGGTCGTGACAGGAAGTATTGTGTGCCGCGCTGAAGTCTCAAAGCAGAAAAAAAGAGAAAAAATTAGATACAATACAAAATTAATTCCCATTTTTCACCCAATGCATAGGGACGGACTGCACGGATGCAAACCGCAGAATTGTAGGTCACTTTATTAGTATGTCCGTAGTGCGTCTAATGGAGAAAGGCTGGTCCAGACAGCGTTTCTTCCAGCATCAAACAGAAATATGACGTACATAAAAAGACGGCATCGTGTCTGAAGTGCGACACCGGCGTCCTTCTGACCGTGTTGCTGAAAAGTTCAGTTTTACAATATCATTTTAGAGAAAAGTCGGCGTAGATTCTGCGAGAGAGCAGAAGAGGAATATAATTCTCAGCAATTGTGTTTTAGTTTAAAAATCATAATTCGTTGGCTTGAGAGCCGCTATTCGGTCTTGGTGCTGTGTGTAATTCGTACTGGATTAGTCAATGGATTCTAATTACCCACGTAATGATCGTGGAGGCTTATCTGACAGCATTTTTTACTGTTTAAACGTAAAAACTTTAGGCGCTAAAATGGATCGATTTGTGAAACGTAAACCTTCGACTTTGCGCACACAAACTGATAGTAGTGGCAGCGGAAGTCATTGTGACCGAGACGACGTTAATGTTGATATTTGTTACGCTGGAAAATATGATGTGGAGTATATTAAGTACGGTTTCGTTCCATCACCAGATGACCAAAATTTGCCACAGTGTGTTATTTTTTTGCAAATCCTCTCTGATGAGGCAATGAAGCCGACGCAATTGCGTCGTCATCTTAACTACAAGATATCCAGATCTACAGAATAAAACCAAACATTTTTCGAACGTAAAGCCGAGGAATATAGTAAACAGAAGACAGTGTTTAAAACAAGAGCCACACTCAACGAAAAAGCTCTTGAAGCACCGTACCTGATTGCCCAGAGAATCGCAACATCAAAGAAAGCCCACACATGCCAGCCGCTGTTGACATGTGTGATGTACTGTTCGGCTCAGAATACGCTACAGAACAGAAAAACATTCCCATCTCGAACGATACTATCATCAGAAGAATATCTCAAATGTACGAGGACATTGTCTACTAACTTTGCTATTCAGTTAGATGAGTCAAATGACATCGCCGGTGAGTCACAGCTGCTTGTTTATGTTTCACCTGCACTTCACGAAATGTCATTTATGTTATCATGTACAAACGTTGCGGTTTGAAGTACATAGGGGAAACTGGCTTACGGTTAGGAGATCGATTTCGCCAGCATCTCAATGATATTTCTAAGAGGGCCTGGACACCTGTGGCTAAACATTTTTGCCTTGGTAACCACAGGGGCAAACAGGACATTTCGGTTAGTGCGATCCGCTCTTGTTCTGCAGATGTACGATCTCGGAGGGTCCTAGAACAGCGCCTTATTTTCCAGACTGGCTGTCTCCACCCAGCTGGAATTAACAATGTTTTCAGCTTTCTGTAACTTCTTTATTTTTCCACTGGCCTTTTTTATACTCTACTTTCTTTCTCTATGCTACCCCTCCCTACCACAATCCTATTTCCTTCTCTGCCAACATATTGGTCTTGTCCCATTCACCAGTTTTACATTTCCTCCCTGTAGGTGTTTAAGTTTTTCATTCATTATCTCTCGCGTCCTCTTTTCTCTCCCCTTTTCCCCACCCCCACCCCGACACCTCTAGCGGCTATCATGTTTCTATTGCCTTCCCCCAACCCCTTTCTCCCACTTGTTCTCCTCCTGTCTCCGCGTCCTCCTCTTTCCGCTTCTTCGCTATGATTGACTATATCGGGAATCTTTTGTCTGTATGCAACGGTTTGTTTTTTTCCTCCTCCTCCTTCTTCCACACACATTTCCGCTTTACCGAGAGCAAGACGCTTCAGATAAGTTATATATGTTTGTATTTTGTTTTTGCATGTATCCTCGAATAAGGCTCACGCCGAAATATCGGATGTTGTATGTTTTTCATTTATACATTCTCATACTTTATATTCGTTTTTTTCTCACCTTGCTCACTTCCTCCCTCACTTTGTAAAACTGCACCATACACCTCTATCTACCTTATTTATATTAACCAGTTTTACTGCAGTCGCCATCCCTTTTATCTTGTTTATGTTCGCTATTTTTGGCAAAATAGTATACAAGAGAAATTTCCTTTTTCCAAGTCACTGCCAGCGAGGACGACGCCCCATGAAATATGTCGTGCTTGAAACAACTGCATCGGTGTTTACACCGACGGTGCTGCCACAATGACTGGCCGCAACAGTGATGTTGTAACTGGCATAAAGTAAGTGTCACCCGAGATTGTAGGCGCCCATTGCATGATCCATCTTGAGGCACTCGCTTCAAAGAAGTTGAATGAAACTCTGTACTCAAAGACTTTGTTCGGATTGTAAACTTCATAAAAACTAGAACAATGAACAGTCGATTATTTGCTCGACTTTGTACCGAGTCAGATGCAGAACACAAGCAAACTCGGCTGTGCGTTGGCTGTCCAGAGGACAAGTTCTTGCAAGGCTGTTTGAGCTTCGTTTAGAATTGTTGCAGTTTTTGACAGAACACAATCTCGACCTGGCAGGTAAGGTCGCTGATACTGAGTGGCTTGCTACGCTGTCATACCTTGCTGACATTTTTAGCCTTTTTAACAGTTTGAACATATCACTGCAGGGTAAAGATGCCAGTATACTCAAGACATGCGACAAAGTTGCAGCCTTTAAGAAGAAACTACGACTTTGGTCCACGTGAATCGAGAACAAATCATAATACATGATTCACTTGATCTGTGAATTTATAGAGAGCAATGTAGTTAATGATGAGATTCTGGAAGGGTTCACTAGTGTAATAAAAGGTCATCTGACATCTCTTGCTGAATATTTTGACAAACACTTCACGCCCGAAGACATTAAAGCGTACGACTGGATTTGTAATCCTTTTCAGTGTGCATTCTCTGAATTAACCGGTCGTGCACAAGAAGAATTAGCGGAACTGTCTAGTGATCGCACATTACAAATCAAATTTAACGACCCGGCTGTGGATATCTCCTCCTTTTGGTGCACTGTTTCGCCGGAACATCCGTTGTTGTCAGCCCTGGCCATGAAAGTTCTTCTACCTTTTTCAACAACTTATTTATGCGAAGTTTCATTTTCTGCACTGACTGCCATGAAAACCAAATATCGTTCGAGAACGAACGTGGAGGATGATCTTCCAGTGTGTCTGTCACAAATTCCAGCCAGAATAGGCATGCTATCCAACCAGAAACAGTGCCATCTTTAAGGTAAATGAAAAGAACTATCGTGTAGCAATGAATTTGCAGTTAAACATGTAGAGAAAATATTACATAATACTTTATAAAATTAGATTTATACCTCGCAAATATAAAGCATTTTATTAGTGGGCTGCAGAAATGTTTGACTTTTAAATGTGGGCCGTGCAGCAAAAGGGTCTGAGAACCGCTGTACTAGAAGCAGTTTTATTTCAGTAGTAATCTCTTTTATCTGTCACGTATAAATGAAAAACACACAAGATAGAAACATACAACAATCCAATATTTCGGCTAAAGCCTTTTTCAAGGATCATATAAAAACACGAAAAAAATATGAAAAAATAAGAACTCAGCTTTCCTTTCTATACTCCTTGTAAGAGAGACGGGCAGAAAATGGGAGAGGGAAAACAGGAAAGACGGGGGGAAAATAGGAAAGACGAGCAGAAAATGGGAGAGGGAAAATAGGAAAGACGGGCAGAAAATGTGAGAGGGAAAATAGGAAAGACGGGCAGAAAATGGGAGAGGGAAAATAGGAAAGACGGGCAGAAAATGGGAGAGGGAAAATAGGAAAGACGGGCAGAAAATGGGAGAGGGACAACAGGAAATATAGATACAATCAAAACAAATTTTACGCTGAAATGAGATTCATGAACAATAATCTCACTGCGGAAATTATTTACTCACATTCTCTCTCTCTCTCTCTCTCTCTCTCTCTCTCTCTCTCTGAACCTTAAGTGCACAGGGCACAAAGGTTTTCCACAAATGCCTGTCCTTTACCTTTTTTCCCGCTCTTGCCCAGGTGAGCCCTCTAGTGCACAACATCCTCCATGTTGTTCTTCTCCACGTTTCCTTTGGTCTACCCTTACTTTTGATCACCCTGTAAATTATTTACTCAGTCAGTCATTTGCATGTCCCTTGCGGAACTTTGCCTCCCTAACAGCACTCCTGTAGGCCTCTCGGTTGTAAGCAAGATGGCCTGCTGCTGATGCGTCCATTTGCAGATCATCAACGATGTCTTGCAGTCATCTTCGACTTGGTCTTCCCCTCTCTCCTTTTCCTATTATGTACCCTTTCAAGACAGTCTTCTCTAAATTCACTAAATTATTTACTAAATTCTAAATTATTTATTAGTGAACAATAAACCCACTTTGGATATACTATAATTCAATTTGAAAATAATGTATAATTTGACAACGGATAATTTACTATAGCAATGGCTTATTACAGTGACCGGGCTGGTGTTTTTTTTTAACTGGTACAGTTATTCATATCTGCTTGGCGAACTGAATGGCTGAGTTGTTAGTTGCTCGGTCAGCTAACCCGGTAGTACCGGGTTCAAGTCCCAGTAGTGAGGAGTTATTTTTTTTTTGTCCCTGGTACCACCACATCAAAAAGGCCCCTGAGGTCCACTCGGCATCTAAAAAGTGGGTACAAGAGAAATCTGAGAAGGTAAACGCAACCAGGTGCTATACAGACCTTCCCTTTATGCACCGATATAAAAACAGGGATTATATATATATATATATATATTAAGCCTCATCAGTCAACAGGCCTGATTATCCTCCACCCGTTTTCACTTTTCGCTTTTCAAAAGGTTATTTTGTTTTTAATAATATAAACCGGTTACGGCAACCAAGGACTTCCAAATGTTTCGTTTTTTTTTTCCTCTCTTTTAATCGGTAATTTACCGGAAATTTCCGGTTAACCTGATCACTCACTATTATAACCTTTTGTTCTGCTATTACTGCTTGTAAACCATAAATAAATAACGGGAAAAGAAATGAAAGTTAAAAAAAAAAACCTAACGTACGTGATAATGTAACTGAAAACTGGTTATTTGTGACTTGTATGACAGTAGTTACAGAGACAGTTTCTTCAGCGAGTTACTGCCCCTCTCCCCCCCCCCCCCCACGAATATTAGTGCTTCTTTTGCAAGTGACCACGTGGGTCAAGATGTATGTAATACAGCGGTCAGTGATCTATAAATGACCACGTTAGCATCAAGGTGGGCCACCTGACATCCTGTCCCGTTTCTCCCGAATTGGTATCCCTTCCTCCTGATCCCCCAGTAAATAGACCTACACTGACTAAAGGTTCATGGGTCGATGTACTTCCAGTGTCGGTGTAATGTACTTTAACAAAATGCTGAATCTTTTTAGCTTCACTCCAAATCTGGATATATATATATATATATATATATATATATATATATATTATATATATATATATATATATAATGCCGTAACCCACTCTCCATCCGATACGCTGATTGTGTTTCAACATCCTCATCGCATTACCTGCAAAATAAAATCTGCCCGCAGTTCACATGCCAAAGGAGGCCAAGAGACAGGAAGTAGAAGCAACTACGAGAGAATTACCTCCCCTTAAAGTCGGTCTCTGCAGGACACGAAGAACAGTGTCCAGAGCTTGTGTGGATGTTCAGACCAAATCTCTTTCAGCAGAGACCAACAGAAACGTTATTTGAAAGGGTAGGCACTCAAACCAAACCAGAAATAGTTGGCCAGGACAGCAGAGGAGCTACAAAAAAAAGTTTGTTTTTTTTTTTATTTTCTCGTTGAGAGTGGTCTTGTTTCGTGAAAAGTTTAGGCTAAGACTGTGGATATGTCAAGGCGGATTTTATAGCACAAAAACTTCCAATAGTTGTTTATGTATTTTTATAACTTTGTTTATTATCTGAAATAATTAAATTGTCGTGCCATGAAAAAGAATAAGTGTTATTATTATTATTAAGATATGCTGATGACACAGTGTTACTGTCCACAACACAAAAAGGAATGGAAAAACTAATTATGTCAGTCCGTAAGAACAGCGAAGAGCAGAACCTCTATCTTAATGCAAAGAAAACTAAATTGATGACAACTGACAAAACAAACAAGGCAGCTAGAATATATATCAATGAGGACAAATTGGAAGAAGTGGAGAGTTTTGAATATCTTGGATCACTGCTAACTAATAATGGAGATACAATGAGGGAAATTAAAAGGAGGACATCTATTGCTCTTCAGAAAGTAAAACAAATAAAGAATCTGTGGAGAGGAACAGACAGAACTACAAAAATAAGATTTGTAAGGGCATGCATCTTTCTCATCGCAACATATGCCTGTGAGACCTGGACACTTAACAAAACAGCTGAGAAACACATAAATGCCTTTGAATGTAAATGCTGCATAAGAGTTCTCCAAATATCGTGGACACAAAAAAGAACAAATATATCTATACTACAAGAGCTTAATATTGAAGAAGGCTGGCTAGTAAAGAGGATTAAAGAGAGAAAACTTAATTATTTTGGACACATTAAACGTCATGATAATTTAGAGAAGACCGTATTGGAAGGATACATAATGGGAAAAAGAAAAAGAGGAAGACCAAGACGAAGATGGCTGCAAGAAATCGTTGACGATCTGCAAATGGACGCATCAGCAGCAGGCCATCTTGCTCATAACCGAGAGGCCTACAGGAGTGCTGTTTGGGAGGCAAAGTTCCGCAAGGGACATGCAAATGAATGAATGAAAGTAGTAGCAGTAGAAGTAGTAGTAACAGTCGCTGTTGTTGTAGTAATAGTACTGGTCGTAATAATACTTGTAATAGTAGCAGTAATAATGGTGGTGGTAGTAATAGTTGTAGTAGTAGTGATAGCAGCAGCAGCAGCAGCAGCAGCAGCAGTAGTAGTAGTAGTAGTAGTAGTAGTAGTAGACTGTTCTACACACATCAGATTTAATGTGAGAAATACTGACTGTCCAACAGCCAATAACACAGAGTAATATGAAAACTACACTCTCTTACACACACCAAAATAATATTATATCAGAACCACTGACTGTCTTACACACACCAAAAACTACGTAACATTAAAACAACAGACTGTCTTACACACACCAAAAACTACGTAACATTAAAACAACAGACTGTCTTATACGCACCAAAACAACATAATATTAAAACAACAGACTGTCTTATACGCACCAAAAACATAATATTAAAACACAGACTGTCTTATACGCAACAAAACAACATAATATTAAAACAACAGACTGTCTTACACACACCAAAAACTACGTAACATTAAAACAACAGACTGTCTTATACGCACCAAAACAACATAATATTAAAACAACAGACTGTCTTATACGCAACAAAACAACATAATATTAAAACAACAGACTGTCTTATACGCACCAAAACAACATAATATTAAAACAACAGACTGTCTTACACACACCAAAAACTACGTAACATTAAAACAACAGACTGTCTTATACGCACCAAAACAACATAATATTAAAACAACAGACTGTCTTATACGCACCAAAACTACGTAACATTAAAACAACAGACTGTCTTATACGCACCAAAACAACATAATATTAAAACAACAGACTGTCTTATACGCACCAAAACAACATAATATTAAAACAACAGACTGTCTTATACGCAACAAAACAACATAATATTAAAACAACAGACTGTCTTACACACACCAAAAACTACGTAACATTAAAACAACAGACTGTCTTATACGCACCAAAACAACATAATATTAAAACAACAGACTGTCTTATACGCAACAAAACAACATAATATTAAAACAACAGACTGTCTTATACGCACCAAAACAACATAATATTAAAACAACAGACTGTCTTACACACACCAAAAACTACGTAACATTAAAACAACAGACTGTCTTATACGCACCAAAACAACATAATATTAAAACAACAGACTGTCTTATACGCACCAAAACAACATAATATTAAAACAACAGACTGTCTTATACGCACCAAAACAACATAATATTAAAACAACAGACTGTCTTACACACACCAAAAACAACATAATATTAAAACAACAGACTGTCTTATACGCAACAAAACAACATAATATTAAAACAACAGACTGTCTTACACACACCAAAAACAACATAATATTAAAACAACAGACTGTCTTATACGCACCAAAACAACATAATATTAAAACAACAGACTGTCTTACACACACCAAAAACAACATAATATTAAAACAACAGACTGTCTTATACGCAACAAAACAACATAATATTAAAACAACAGACTGTCTTACACACACCAAAAACAACATAATATTAAAAACAGACTGTCTTATACGCAACAAAACAACATAATATTAAAACAACAGACTGTCTTATACGCAACAAAACAACATAATATTAAAACAACAGACTGTCTTACACACACCAAAAACTACATAATATTAAAACAAAAGACTGTCTTACACACACCAAAAACTACATAATATTAAAACAACAGACTGTCTTACACACACCAAAAACTACATAATATTAAATCAAAAGACTGTCTTACACGCACCAAAACAACCTAATATAAGAACGACTGACTCTTTTACTCACAACAAAAACAACGTAAAATATAACAACCACGACTGTCTTACAGACCTCACATAGCAGGATTCTATCCCTTGCCCCCACAGACCAGCAAAGTTCCCTCATAGAACATCACAGAGATAACTGACACAGTTCATCCAAGAATCTGATGAACAAAACTGTCCTCTTTCACTTTCACAAGACACAGAGCTCTGTCTGATAAAAGACACTAAACGTTGCCTGGTAAAAGAAACTAAACTCTGTCAGGTAAAGACATTAAACTCTGTTTAGTAAGAGACACTAACCGCTGCCTGGTACAAACCACTAAACTGTGTCTTGTAAAAGACACTACATTGTACCTGGTAAAAGACACTACATTGTGCCTGGTAAAAGACGCTACATTGTGCCTGGTAAAAGACAATAAACTGCGCTTGGCAAAAAACACTAAAATGTGCCTGGTAAAAGAAACAAAACTTTGTCTGGTAAATGACACCAAACTGTGCTTGGTTACGTCACTAAATGTGCTTAGTAAAAGACACTAAACTCTTCTTGGTTAAGGACTCTAAACTGTGCCCGGTAAAAGACACTCAACTCTGTTTTGTTAAAGACTCTAAACTGTGTCTGATAATAAATACTAAGCTTTGGTTGGTAAAAGACACTAAACTGTTCCTGGTAAAAGACACTAAATTGTGCCTGATAAAAGACACTCAACTTTGACTAGTAAAAGATACTAAACTGTGCCTTGTAAAAAACAAGAAACTCTACATAGTGAAAGACTCTAAACTCTGCCTGGCAAAAGACACTAACTCTTCTTGGTAAAAGACACTGAACTCTATCTGATATAAGACACTAAACTCTGCGTTGTAAACGACACTAAACTCTACACTGTAAAAGACTCTAAACTCTCCCTGATAATAGACACTAAACTCTGCCTGACAAAAGACACTGAACTCTGCCAACTAATCGACACTGAACTCTGCCTGACAAAAGACACTAACCTGTGCCTGGGAAAAGACACTAAACTCTTCCTGGTAAAAGAAAATGAACTATTCCTGGTAAAAGACACTAAACTCTGCCAGGTAAAAGACAATTAACTCTGCCAGGTAAACAACACTGAACTCAGCCAGGTAAAAAAAAATTAAATTTTGTGTAGTAAAAGAAACGGTAAACTTTACCTGGTAAAAGACACTAAACTCTACCTGGTGAAAGACTTTAAATTCTACCTGGCAAAAGAAACTAAACTCTTCTTTGTGAAACACACTAAACTGTGCCTGGTAAAAGACACTAAACTCTACCTAATAAAAGACTCAAACTGTGCCTGGTAAAAGACACTAAACTCTACCTGGTAAAAGACACTAAACTCTGCCTGGGAATAGACACTAATCTCTGCCTGGTAAAAGGCACTGAACTGTTCCTAGTAAAAGACACTTAACTCTGCCAGGTAAAAGACAATGAACTCTGCCAGGTAAAAACAAAAATTAAACTCTGTCTAGTAAAAGACGCTACTTTTTGCCTTGTAAATGACACTAAAATATGCATAGTAAAAGACACTAAACTCTTCCTTGTAAGAGACACTAACTCTTCCTGGTAAGAAACACTAAACTGTGCCTGGTGAAAGGCACTCATATTTGCCTGGTGAAAGACAGTCAACTCTGCCTGCTAAAAGACACGCACATCTGTCTGTTAATAGCCAGTAAACCTGTCTGGTAAATGACACTAATCTGTTACTGGTAAAAGACACTAAAATCTGCCTTGTGAAAGACAAAATATGCCTGTTAAAGACCCTAAACTTTGCCTGGCGAAAGATACTAAACTCGCCTGGCAAAAGCCATTAAAATGTGCCTGGCAAAAGACACTAAAGTGTGCCTGGTAAAAGACACTAAACTCTGTTTGGTAAAAGACACTGAACTCTAACTGTTAAAAGACACTAAACTCTGCCTGAGAACAGACACTAATCTCTGCCTGGTAAAAGGCACTGAACTGTTCCTGGTAAAAGACACTTAACTCTGCTTTGTGAAAGACACAAAATTTTACCTATTAAAGATACTAAACTGTTCCTGCTAAAAGACACTAAGCTTTGCCTGGTAAAAGATACTAAACTCGCCTGGCAAAAGCCATTAAAATGTGCCTGGCAAAAGACACTAAAGTGTGCCTGGTAAAAGACACTAAACCTGTTTGGTAAAAGACACTGAACTCTAACTGTTAAAAGACACTAAACTCTGCCTGAGAACAGACACTAATCTCTGCCTGGTAAAAGGCACTGAACTGTTCCTGGTAAAACACTTACTCTGCTTTGTGAAAGACACAAAATTTTACCTATTAAAGATACTAAACTGTTCCTGCTAAAAGACACTAAGCTTTGCCTGGTAAAAGATACTAAACTTTGCCTGGTAAAAGATACTAAACTTTGCTTGGTAAAAGACACTAAGCATTGCCTGGTAAAAGATACTAAACTTTGCCTGGTAAAAGGCACTAAACTTTGCCTGGTAAAAGACACTACACTGCGCCTTGTGAAAGACTATATAAATTCTGCCTGGTAAAAGAAACTCAACTGTGCCTGGTAATTCTGGGACAAGATCTCTCTGGAAATGGGAAAAAGAAAGAGGAAGACCAAGGCGAAGATGGCTGCAAGACATCGTCGATGATCTGCAAATTGATGCATCAGCAGCAGGCCGTCTTGCTCAGAACCGAGAGGCCTACAGGAGAGCTGTTAGGGAGGCAAAGTTCCGCAAGGGACATGCAAATGAATGAATGAATGAATGATCTCCCTGGAAGACGAAACAGCGACACAAAATGTATCACGTCGACGAGTAAGACAATTTCTTCTCTCGTCTTGTAAGATCAGGAAGAGAGCCAACGTCTCAGTGGAACCTTTCGTGATGCACGGATCTTTAAAAATAGTTCCTGAAATTCCAAAATAGAACAGAACTACTCCTCGAAGACGCAAGTAAAAGGCAAAGTCAGGATAAAATATAAATGAGGTCTAGAATTCTGAATTTTAGAATGATCTTTGACAGACTGAGGTCAAGGCAGAACAACAACTTTAGTAGGAAAAGATAGGAAGTTGTTGGGCTGAAATATGGAGACTAATTGACGATGACAAGATGGAGTTGTCGGCCTTGATGCGTCGCAAGTCTTTGCTACTTGAACAAATTTATTTCTCAGAATCAGACACATCTCGTTGCACGTTTTAACAGTACTGCCTTTCCGTTTTATCGGGACGACCCTCCTATCTAAATCTAACGGGGTTAAGACAATAAATTTTACCGCGACAGAAGGAAAAATATAATGAAGAAAGGGTTAAAAAGACAGGCGATACTAGAAGATATCTAAGACGTAAAAGAGGAAAAGACATAGACGGGCTGGGGGGGGGGGGGGAATTATGAAATAAAAGATAGAAAGAAGAAAAGAAGGAATGAAAGGGGAAATTAACAACACAAAGAAAGAAATAAAGACGAGCAAGAAAGAAAGTGAGAGAGACAAAGAAGGAAGGTGAGAAGGAATGAAGGACGAAATCAACAATACAAATAAAGAAAGAAGGAGGAAAGATAAAAGACAACAAAAGAAAAGAAAGAAAGAAAACAGAAGAAAAGAAAGAAAGAAAGACAACAGAAGAAAAAAAGAGAAAGACAACAGAAGAAAAGAACGAAAGAAGAAAGACAACAGAGCAAAAGAAAGAAAGACAGACAACATAAGAAATGAAAGAAAGAAAGAAAAAGAAAGAAAGACAACAGAAGAAAAGAAACAAAGAAGGAAACAAAGAAAGACAACAGAAGAAAAGAAAGAAAGAAGGAAAGAAAGAAAGACAACAGAGCAAAAAAGAAAGAAAGAAAGAAAAACAACATAAGAAAAGAAAAAAAGAAAGAAGGAAAAAGAAAGAAAGAAAGATAACATAAAAAAGAAGGAAAGAAAGACAACAGAAGAAAAGAAAGAAACAAAGAAGAAAGAATAAGTGAAAGAAAGAAAGACAACAGAAGAAAGAATGAAAAAAGAAGAAGAGAAAGAAAGAAAGAAATCAGAAGAAAAGAAAGAAAGAAAGAAAAGAAAGACAACAGAAGAAAACATAGAAAGAAAAAAGATCAGAAAGAAAGAAAGAAAGAAAAAAAGAAGAGAATGAAAGAAAGAAAAAGGAAGAAGAAAAAGAAAGAAGGAAAAAATAAGAACAGAAAGAAAGAAAGACAACAAAAGAAAAGAAAGAAAGAAAGAAAAAAGAAGATGAGAAAGAAAGACAGAAAGAAAAAAGGAAGAAGAAAAAGAAAGAAGGAAAAAATAAGAACAGAAAGAAAGGAAAACAATAGAAGAAGAAAAAAGAAAGAAAAAGGAATAAGAGATAGAAAAAAGAAAGAAAGAAGAAGAGAAAGAAAGACAACAGAAGAAAAAAGAAAGAAAGAATGAAAGTAAGGTAAAAGAAGAAGAAAAAGAAAGAACGAAAGACAACAGAAGAAAAGAAACAAAGAAAAAAGAAGAAGAGAAAGAAGGAAAGAAAGACAACACAAGAAAAGAAAGAATGAAAGAAAGAAAATAATCTTACCGGGTACAGTCGACCATTACCCAGCCCTATCATATTTCACAAAAATAGCCGTACAATCCGCCATACTTTTGATGTCCGCTCCATCACGTAACGAAACTCAACGAACCTAACAGACATTTTCACAAAAGTAATACTCTAGCAAACAGTGTTTGATTTCTTCCACAGAATAACATTAGGTTTAAACAAAAATGTGAAATTTATGATCAAATGTCCAAATCGATTTCGTTGGTCGCAAAATCTGGCTTAAATTCCATCAGAAATTTATGAGGCATGTGAAACGAAGAGAAGACAATCAAAATTCTCTTGAAACTTCGTGAGAGACAGACTGGAGTTGTGGAACCTGACAACCACCTGAAATCTCAGCGTGGGAGAAAAACGAGGAAGTATTACAGAAGAACACCCGAATTAAGACGGGAAAGTAGCAAATCTGATTGGAAGACCGCACAGATTAGAGGAGAATAACTGACATGGAACATAATTAATGGATAATGAACAATCAGTCGTTGAAAGCTGCAAGAAAAAAATGAAGTTAATGATGTGAAAAGCATTGTAAATGTTTTTAAACTAAACCTTACGAAACAAATTTTGATGAAACCAGTTCTATAACTTGCAAAGACTGGAGTCTCTACGGCAAAGTTTCTTAATCTGGGACGACGGTGGGGTGGGGGGGGGGGTGGGTTGAACCCAAATGGCCCATGGAAGAATTTTTTTTTAGGGCCTATGAACCAGCAAAAAGATGTGTGTGTGTGATTACAATAATCCTAACATCACCAGGGTTCTATTTGCTGCTTTATTTTTAATCAGGGGTCCGCGGCTGTTCTTAGGCCGGAATGGGGCGCCACAGTTCTTCTCATACAGGTAATTCGGCCCACAGTTCTTCTCATGCCAAAAATTGGGTCCACAGTTCTTTTCATGCCAAAAATTGGGTCCACAGTTCTTTTCATGCCAAAAATTGGGTCCACAGTTCTTTTCATGCCAAAAATTGGGTCCACAGTTCTTTTCATGCCAAAAATTGGGTCCACAGTTCTTCTCATACAGGTAATTCGGCCCACAGTTCTTCAAATGCCAAAAATTGGGCCCACAGTTCTTCTCATGCCAAAAATTGGGCCCACAGTTCTTCTCATGCGCGAATGATGCGGTACTCGGGAGAGTGAGTTAGGATGTTCAAATTTAATCAGGAAATCGAGGAAGTTGGTCATAATATTTTTTTTTTAACTTTTCATTTAACAAGTTTGAGAACTTTACTGTCAAGAACAGACTAATCCAAGTAAAAAACAGCTTTCAATGAAGCGAGAAACATCTTTGTCAAGGAATATCAAAAAAGAGAGTCCTAGAAATAGTAGCCTACTTTGAGTCTGTCACACTCTGTAGATATGAGTTTTGGACAAGCCTTGGATCGATCAAAACATCACTAGAGGCAACATATTGTTTCATGGAAGAATGTTAAGAGTACCTTGGAAGAATGTTAAGAGTACCTTGGAAGAATTGTTAAGAGTACCTTGGAAGAATGTTAAGAGTACCTTGGAAGAATGTTAAGAGTACCTTGGAAGAATGTTAAGAGTACCTTGGAAGAATGTTAAGAGTACCTTGGAAGAATGTTAAGAGTACCTTGGAAGAGTGTTAAGAGTACCTTGGAAGAATGTTAAGAGTACCTTGGAAGAATGTTAAGAGTACCTTGGAAGAATGTTAAGAGTACCTTGGAAGATGTTAAGAGTACCTTGGAAGAATGTTAAGAGTACCTTGGAAGAGTGTTAGGAGTACCTTGGAAGAATGTTAAGAGTACCTTGGAAGAATGTTAAGAGTACCTTGGAAAATGTTAAGAGTACCTTGGAAGAATGTTAAGAGTACCTTGGAAGAATGTTAAGAGTACCTTGGAAGAATGTTAAGAGTACCTTGGAAGAATGTTAAGAGTACCTTGGAAGAATGTTAAGAGTACCTTGGAAGAATGTTAAGAGTACCTTGGAAGAATGTTAAGAGTACCTTGGAAGAATGTTAAGAGTACCTTGGAAGAGTGTTAGGAGTACCTTGGAAGAATGTTAAGAGTACCTTGGAAGAATGTTAAGAGTACCTTGGAAGAGTGTTAAGAGTACCTTGGAAGAATGTTAAGAGTACCTTGGAAGAATGTTAAGAGTACCTTGGAAGAATGTTAAGAGTACCTTGGAAGAATGTTAAGAGTACCTTGGAAGAATGTTAAGAGTACCTTGGAAGAGTGTTAAGAGTACCTTGGAAGAATGTTAAGAGTACCTTGGAAGAATGTTAAGAGTACCTTGGAAGAATGTTAAGAGTACCTTGGAAGAGTGTTAAGAGTACCTTGGAAGAATGTTAAGAGTACCTTGGAAGAATGTTAAGAGTACCTTGGAAGAATGTTAAGAGTACCTTGGAAGAATGTTAAGAGTACCTTGGAAGAGTGTTCAGAGTACCTTGGACAACTAAGATGAGAAACACGGAAATGTCTAAGAAATCTAATTAGATCCAGAAGAAAAAGGAGAAGGTGAGGGTTTGAAAACATCGTAACAACAGGAAAGATGAAAGAGAATAGAGGCAGAGCAAGACCAAGAGGAAAAAAAAAAAACAAATCAGGGGCAGTCTACCGCGATGGCACAACAAAACGTTGGGGGCTGAGCAGATGAAAAATATCATGGAACGAGATCTCTGAAGAAACAGTATCGTCGACCCATACTGGCACAGCACATGACGATGATGATGATGATGATGATGACGACGATGATGATGACGATGACGACGATGATGACGACGATGATGATGATGACGACGATGATGATGATGATGATGATGATGATGATGATGATGACGACGACGACGACGATGATGATGATGATGATGATGACTTTACTGTTGGCATTCTTGACTATATGACTACAAATCAAAGCACTCAAAATTCCTGTGTCTCCCTCCATCACCTCCTACATTTCTGATCCTTTTAAACAAATAACAGATTTACATCCTTTAGCTTTCGGTTCGTCTCCAACAGCCTCTCTTCTCATTGTATCAGGTGTCTTTTGGTTCGTCTCCAACAGCCTATCTTCTCATTGTACCAAGTGTCTTTCGGTTCGTCTCCAACAGCCTCTCTTCTCATTGTACCAAATGTCTTTCGGTTCGTCTCCAACAGCCTCTCTTCTCATTGTATCAGGTGTCTTTTGGTTCGTTTCCAACAGCCTCTCCTCTCATTGTACCAGGTGTCTTTTGGTTCGTCTCCAACAGCCTCTCTTCTCATTGCACCAAGTGTCTTTTTGTTTTTTCTCCAACAGCCTCTCTTCTCAATGTACCAGGTGTCTTTCGGTTCGGTTCGTCTCCAACAGCCTCTCTTCTCATTGTACCATGTGTCTTCTTTCATGCAGATCAACTGAGGTATGGATCTCTCTTGTCTATTTTCACAAGCAGTTTTTTGCTCCTCATTCCGAATGCCTTATAGACGCCCATATCCTGGGACTTTTCACTTTTTCGCCTTAAATTTTGTTAAGTTCCAGATAAATCTCAGTAGATAACTCCATCCCTTAATGATCTTGAAATATCATCTGCATGTATTACGGGCAAGAATATGTTCTTGAAACACCATAATGGTTCTTGTCTTTCTAGGAGACGGTAGTGAGATGCTATGTTTGTTGAAGTTATGAAACGTAATTTTGTTACACATTTTGCCTTCTCTGTCAAGGAAGCTATAGAAGAGTCT
>CM019700.1:9507934-9695434 GCA_009760885.1 Achatina immaculata
AACAACTCACCATCTAACAATCAGATGCTACAACTCTCACATCAAGAACAACTCACCATCTAACAATCAGATGCTACAACTCTCACATCAAGAACAACTCACCATCTAACAATCAGATGCTACAACTCTCACATCAAGAACAACTCACCATCTAACAATCAGTTGCTACAACTCTCACATCAAGAACAACTCACCATCTAACAATCAGATGCTACAACTCTCACATCAAGAACAACTCACCATCTAACAATCAGATGCTACAACTCTCACATCAAGAACAACTCACCATCTAACAATCAGATGCTACAACTCTCACATCAAGAACAACTCACCATCTAACAATCAGATGCTACAACTCTCACATCAAGAACAACTCACCATCTAACAATCAGATGCTACAACTCTCACATCAAGAACAACTCACCATCTAACAATCAGATGCTACAACTCTCACATCAAGAACAACTCACCATCTAACAATCAGTTGCTACAACTCTCACATCAAGAACAACTCACCATCTAACAATCAGATGCTACAACTCTCACATCAAGAACAACTCACCATCTAACAATCAGATGCTACAACTCTCACATCAAGAACACTCACCATCTAACAATCAGATGCTACAACTCTCACATCAAGAACAACTCACCATCTAACAATCAGATGCTACAACTCTCACATCAAGAACAACTCACCATCTAACAATCAGTTGCTACAACTCTCACATCAAGAACAACTCACCATCTAACAATCAGATGCTACAACTCTCACATCAAGAACAACTCACCATCTAACAATCAGATGCTACAACTCTCACATCAAGAACAACTCACCATCTAACAATCAGATGCTACAACTCTCACATCAAGAACAACTCACCATCTAACAATCAGATGCTACAACTCTCACATCAAGAACAACTCACCATCTAACAATCAGATGCTACAACTCTCACATCAAGAACAACTCACCATCTAACAATCAGATGCTACAACTCTCACATCAAGAACAACTCACCATCTAACAATCAGTTGCTACAACTCTCACATCAAGAACAACTCACCATCTAACAATCAGATGCTACAACTCTCACATCAAGAACAACTCACCATCTAACAATCAGATGCTACAACTCTCACATCAAGAACACTCACCATCTAACAATCAGATGCTACAACTCTCACATCAAGAACAACTCACCATCTAACAATCAGATGCTACAACTCTCACATCAAGAACAACTCACCATCTAACAATCAGTTGCTACAACTCTCACATCAAGAACAACTCACCATCTAACAATCAGATGCTACAACTCTCACATCAAGAACAACTCACCATCTAACAATCAGATGCTACAACTCTCACATCAAGAACAACTCACCATCTAACAATCAGATGCTACAACTCTCACATCAAGAACAACTCACCATCTAACAATCAGATGCTACAACTCTCACATCAAGAACAACTCACCATCTAACAATCAGATGCTACAACTCTCACATCAAGAACAACTCACCATCTAACAATCAGATGCTACAACTCTCACATCAAGAACAACTCACCATCTAACAATCAGTTGCTACAACTCTCACATCAAGAACAACTCACCATCTAACAATCAGATGCTACAACTCTCACATCAAGAACAACTCACCATCTAACAATCAGATGCTACAACTCTCACATCAAGAATAACTCACCATCTAACAATCAGATGCTACAACTCTCACATCAAGAACAACTCACCATCTAACAATCAGATGCTACAACTCTCACATCAAGAATAACTCACCATCTAACAATCAGATGCTACAACTCTCACATCAAGAACAACTCACCATCTAACAATCAGATGCTACAACTCTCACATCAAGAACAACCCGCTGTCTAACGATCGTTGTTTCAAACCATCCATCTCTCTATTCAGTGTCACGCTGACAGACGTTGTCGGCCTTGGGTTCCCAGAGTTCTCTGTTCCTGGTGTTAACTATGATCTGGATTGGTGTTCCCTCTCCGTGCCATACAGTCTTCTCTTTTTGTCTGTCTTGCCGTCTTTTGTCCTCTATCATTCTTGTTGCTATTAAATATTCCAATCCACCTGCTCTCATAGTGAAGTTCAAGACCTCTATCTTAATGCGAAGAAAAATAAACTGATGACAACTGACAAAACAAATAAGGCTGTTGAAATATGTATCAATGAGGAAAAATTGGAAGAGGTGGAGAGTTTTGAATATCTTGGATCACTACTAACTAATAATGGAGAAAGTAAAACAACTAAAGAATCTGTGGAGAGGAACAGACAGAACACAAAAATAAGATTTTTAAGGGCATGCATCTTTCCCATAGCAACATATGTCTGTGAGACCTGGACACTTAACAAAACACCAGAGAAACACATAAATGCTTTTGAATGTAAATGGTACAGAAGAGTTCTTCAAATATCATGGACACAAAAAAGAACAAATATATCTATACTACAAGAGCTTAATATTGAAGAAGGTTGATTAGTAAAGAGGATTAAAGAGAGAAAATTTAAATATTTTGGACACATTAAACGTCATGATAATTTAGAGAAGACCGTCTTGGAAGGGCACATAATGGGGAAAAGAAAGAGAGGAAGACCAAGGCGAAGATGGTTGCAAGACATTGTTGATAATCTAAAAATGGATGCATCAGCAGCAGGCCATCGTGCTTACAACAGAGAGGCCTACAGGAGAGGTGTTAGGGAGGCAAAGTTCCGCAAGGGATATGTCAATGGTTGACTGACTGACCTGTTTCATGATGGTTACTATGAATTTGGATTGTTTCTTCCTGAATTTTATTACTTGTCTCACGGGAAAAAAAAATGCCTTTTGTTTTCAAAATGGCAGATAAGCATTTCGTTTGTGCTCATCTCGAGGACATCAAGGCTTCATTTCAGAAGCTGAGATAAGTCATTTGTAATTTTTTAATTATTTTAAAAATATTTTTTATTGCTTTGTTAACATAAAATTAATGTGAATCTTTACTTTGTCTCCTCTCTCCGGTTCTTCGTGCCGTTTGTTTTTGTTTGATTAAGGCTTGCGCCGAAATATGGCAACCTTGCAATCGTTAAATAATAATGCTGTTCCTACTTTTTTTTCCCTAGTTTATACATTCTGGTATCACAGCTTTACTGCAGTGCTTCGTGTATAGTTGTATACCTATACGCTGTTTACTGTGTGTTCCCTGGTGACTGCCCATGTTTCACAATCATAAAACAGGATTGGTTCATTCTTTTCCTCACTTTCAGTGTCAGTGGTTGGTTAAATTTTCATCCTTTGAAGCATTATTTTAGCCTGTGTTCTTCTGTTCTTTGTCTCCATTTCACACCTTCCGTCCGAAGTTATTAATGCTCTCGTATCCCTAGGTGTTTGAACTTGTCTGCCTGCTTCAATGTTGTGTTGTTGATTGTTATTTTATAACTCGGAATCACATTCTTCTTAGAGATGACCATGTCAGCCTTTCATCTCAAACTATGCTAAAGAAAAAAAAATGTCATAGAATCACACTTTAGTTTTAATACGACTTTGACAAAACGAGTAACCGTACACTCTCCTTAGTTATTCCCACAAAAAAGTGCATCAATGTGAAAACTGTGTTTCATAGTTGAGTAGTTGGCAAAGGGCTACTCGCCAAGCGCCGTACAGCAGAAAGAGACGAGCATCGGCAAACGATTCTCAGATTTAGGGGAGTGGAAAGGTTAGACAACAAAAAAAAAGTTACTGGAGATTCCATGTTTGTCACTGTTAGTCCTGAGCTGTTGTAAAAATGTAGAATCTAAATTGCCTTCTTCATAATTTGAGCAGTAATTTGGAAGACAATATTCAGTGTCGGCACACACAAACGAGTGCTAGTCCCGTGCGGATTTCTAAAATTAGACTCGGCCCTGACTGACATAGCGACCCACTACGGTGACACCATGAGATGCTGCGAAGACGTGGGATTTATTGTTGTTGCTGTTGGTTTAGCCTTTTTCATGTTTCTGAGGAATGAAAACAGATAACATGAAAACACATCTCATGTAAAGACGTGTAGCACTATTGTATATGCAGGTACGTATTTGTGTAAATGACTTCATTAATTACGTTTTACAAATAAGTTTTTCAGCTGTATTACGTTTGTGTTTTATGTATCGTCCATCTCGCGCGATTTGTGAACTTGACGGTCGGTGTAAATGTAACTAGGGACCATAACCTTCTTCCATACATTACATGTTTCATTCAGATCGGGTTGTGCCTTGCCAGTATGCATATATCTCCATCTTGCACGATTCTCCTTGTCTGGAATCAAGTTGATTGCTGTTTTCCTGCCAAGCCTTGCAATCAGGTAGTTCTGTTTTCTCCGCTCACTTTGTCTTTTGCCATTTATCTTTCCAGTCATGACCCCCTTTTTTTTTTTTTAGACATTTTGGACGTGCCCTGGCTGATGTGTCCGAGAAACTTTGACTGTCTTTTTCTTGTGTACGGCGCTAGTGTGAGATGTTCCTTTGCCTGCTGTAATGCTTCATTTGTCTTTCTGGCTGCCCATGGAATATGAAGCATCCTTCTTAGGAACCATATTTCAGTAGCCTTTATTCTCCGTTCTGATTGTTTATTTATAGTCAATGTTTCACTTGCATAAAGTAGAACAGGTTCTACATAGCATCTTAGAACTCTCTTTCTTTCTCTTTTTCTCTCTCTCACTTTCTCTCTCTTCCTCTTTCTCTCTCTCTTCTCTCTCTCTCTCTCTTCTCTCTCTCTCTCTCTCTTCCTCTCTCTTTCTCTCTTTCTTTCTATCCCTCTTATTGGCAATATGAGTGTTTCCTTACGTTTCACAAACCTACATGGCCAAGGAACAAAGCTGCAGAGTTTCATCTCCACATTCTTCACCATCACTCACGTGGTTTGTGCAAGTTTTTCGAGTGGACGGGGAAAAAAAAAAAAATGGCAGTTTAAATTTTGTGAGATCGATGGTTGATGCCAGGGCTGTAGAGAGCCAGGTCGGGTCTCGGTCTCTCTGGTCGTAGTTAGCCAGGTCGGGTCGCGGTCTCTCTGGTCGTAGTTAGCCAGGTCGGGTCGCGGTCTCTCTGGTCGTAGTTAGCCAGGTCGGGTCTCGGTCTCTCTGGTCGTAGTTAGCCAGGTCGGGTCGCGGTCTCTCTGGTCGTAGTTAGCCAGGTCGGGTCGCGGTCTCTCTGGTCGTAGTTAGCCAGGTCGGGTCTCGGTCTCTCTGGTCGTAGTTAGCCAGGTCGGGTCTCGGTCTCTCTGGTCGTAGTTAGCCAGGTCGGGTCGCGGTCTCTCTGGTCGTAGTTAGCCAGGTCGGGTCGCGGTCTCTCTGGTCGTAGTTAGCCAGGTCGGGTCTCGGTCTCTCTGGTCGTAGTTAGCCAGGTCGGGTCTCGGTCTCTCTGGTCGTAGTTAACCAGGTCGGGTCTCGGTCTCTCTGGTCGTAGTTAGCCAGGTCGGGTCATGGGGTCAGTTACTGTCGGGGTTCACTATCCAGATACGAAAAGCAATTCCGTGCTAAGATTTTGCAAAACAAAACAAAACAAAACAAAACAAAAGCGAGGCGGAAGAACAGGAGGGTGGGGATCCGAAAGCAAGTCTAGATTTTGCAAAATACTCAGGAGGTTGGGGGGGGGGGGGGGGGAGGCGGATTATGCAAGGAATTGTCGATCTTTTCAAGCGTCCAAGACTGGACCGAGAACCACTGGCCAGATTTAAATTAAGTATTGGAAAATACACACACACACACACACAATACATCAAAACACTCATACACGCAGAAAAGAATTTGTTGTTATGTTCCTGGATTCCTAAAAGTCAGATGGCAAACCAATCCTTTGTTCAACATTTGAGCTGTATTCATAGTTCTTTTGTCAAGTACCCCTCTCTCCCCCCCCCACACACACACACCAACACACACCCTGCCCCCCCCCCAACCCCCGCGACCTCACCATAGGAACATCCGAGAAAGCGACAAAGTCGCTCTGGGAGCGGTCTTCAGTTGAGAGAATAATGGGAACAAGAGGTAGGGAGGGGAGGGTACAAACAAGAGGTAGGGAGGGGAGGGTACAAACAAGAAGTAGTGGAGCAACACCTGTCCGTTCTCGCTGAAAGACCAACAAGTGGAAGAAGAAAGAACGAGTTCACTACAAAGGGCAAATGATAGGTGGTAGAGGCAGGCAGACAGGCAGGCAAGCAGACAGGGGGTTATTGTAGAATACTTTTTTTTTAAAATGGCTTCACCAGTGTCAGGGCACTTCCATATCTTCTTCTTCTTCCTTCTTCTTCTTCTTCTTCTTCTTCTGTCCCCATGCAACCGCGAGGAGCTGGTGTTCTTTGGGGCCAATGCAGGAAGATGTTGAGGTACAGCATCATATCGGATTAGAAGGGAGTTATGGCGGCTATTTTTTTTTCCCAGTCCCAGAGTGCGCCCCCACCCAAAAAAACCCAGGGGTGTGCAGTACTTCTTTAGTAGACTCCACCACCTGGGAACCATGACGATCCCTGCCCCGTTAGCCAGGCTAGGCCTGTTAATAGGTGTACAAAGGGAGAGGTGGGGCAGGGTCTTGGTCAGCTATGGTTGATTAACCCTGATGCCAGCGCACCAGATAATGGTTGCTGATTCCTTAAAAAGAACGGACATCGTTTTCATGCCCTCACTTCAGAGCGGGGCGTTGCAGTCAGCATAGACACCCAAAGCTCTAGGGACAATGTCGCTGTCAGCATAGACACCCAAAGCTCTAGGGACAATGTCGCTGTCAGCATAGACACCCAAAGCTCTAGGGACAATGTCGCTGTCAGCATAGACACCCAAAGCTCTAGGGACAATGTCGCTGTCAGCATAGACACCCAAAGCTCTAGGAACAATGTCACAGTCAGCATAGACACCCAAAGCACTAGGGACAATGTCACAGTCAGCAAAGACACACACAGTTCTAGGGACAATGTCGCTGTCAGCATAGACACTCAAAGCTCTAGAGACAATGTCACAGTAAGCATAGACACCCAAAGCTCTAGGGACAATGTTGCAGTCAACATAAACACCCCAATCTGCAGGGACAATGTCACAGTCATCATAGACAATCCAAGCTCCAGGGACAATGTCGCAGTCATCATAGACAATCCAAGCTCCCAGGACAATGTCACAGTCAGCATAGACACTCCAAGCTCCCAGGACAATGTCACAGTCATCATAGACAATCCAAGCTCCAGGGACAATGTCGCAGTCATCATAGACAATCCAAGCTCCAGGGACAATGTCGCAGTCATCATAGACAATCCAAGCTCTAGGGACAATGTCACAGTCATCATAGACAATCCAAGCTCCAGGGACAATGTCGCAGTCATCATAGACAATCCAAGCTCCCAGGACAATGTCGCAGTCATCATAGACAATCCAAGCTCTAGGGACAATGTCACAGTCATCATAGACAATCCAAGCTCCAGGGACAATGTCGCAGTCATCATAGACAATCCAAGCTCCCAGGACAATGTCGCAGTCAGCATACACAACCCAGACTGCAGGGACAATCTCCGTGTTAGAGTTTTCCTACAATCTTGCCCCGGGGAGCGGGCGTCTGGCATAATCTTTTTGTGTTGTTTCCAACTGCCAAGAGATTTTCTTAACTTGCGTGACAATGTACACGGACGTTAACTTGCGTGGCAATGTGCAAGGATGTTAACTAGCGTGACAATGTACACGGACGTTAACTTGCGTGACAATGTATGCGGACGTTAACTTGCGTGGCAATGTACGTCGACGTTAACTAGTGTGACAATGTGCACGGATGTTAACTATTGTGACAGTGCACGGTGACGTTAACTTGCATAACAGTGTACACAATGTACACGGACGTTAACTTGTGTGACAATGTGCACGAACGTTAACTTACGTGACAGTGTACACGGACGTTAACATGCGTGACAATGTGCAGGGACGTTAACTAGCGCGGCAATGTACATGGACGTTAACTAGCGTGACAGTGTGCAAGGATGTTAACTAGCGTGGCAATGTACATGGACGTTAACTTGCGTGACAATGTGCAAGGACGTTAACTAGCGTGACAATGTACATGGACGTTAACTTGCGTGACAATGTACATGGACGTTAACTAACATGGCATTGTACACGGACGTTCAATCCCACTACCAGAAGAATGCAGGATTCGAAAAAAAAAAAATCTCTGCCACTTCTGATGGGATTTGAACCCGCTACCTTCAACACTAACGCCGAACGTCTAACCCCGAAACCACGATCCCATACCCCACTTTCGCTCTTAGCTTTTAACAGAAGAAAAGTTTAGAGCAGTCATATAAGTAAAGTATACACTTTTCAGCACAAAGCAGGCCTCTTTTTTTTTGGGGGGGGGGGGTGTGGTGGTTGTCATAGTTTCAAGGGAGAGCAGTTGCGGACATTAGGGTTGAATTGATCTCCCTTGTATAAACTTTGAAAAAGAGGGGAGGATGTTGTTCATTCTGTCAACCTTGAAGTGACCTGTAGAGTTCATGAACTTTTACATTTGGATCCCCCCCCCCCCTTTACATTTGTATGCACAGAGCCTGTGTAACTCAGCCAAGGGCCTGTCTTTCTTTCTTTCTTCGCCTCAGCCGAGGCAGAGAGCACGTTTCTAATTTAGCTAAAAGAATGTTACCATACTCAGCTGCTTTAAAATGTCCACCACCCAGAAAACCCATGTCCCAGTAGTTCTATAGCTGCCAGGATATGGCTGCTGTTTTCTTGGGCCACACCCTGAAAAACATGTCCCGATTTCGCTGTGGTTTTGTCCACTAGTAGTTAATTAATTACAAAGAATAGTAAAAAAGTCTTTTCATTTTTTTCAATGGCCACCCCCCCCCCCTTGATTTGCGGTTACATTTTGACTCGCCCTCTTAAAATATTCTGAATAAGAACAATAATCTTTTCCAGTATCTGTAACGAATATTGTTGGACTGGACGTTGAAATCAGAGACCAGAAGTGCTTCTCTCTGACTGACACACTCTCGTGAGGCCTGCTTAGAACATGCATATAACCACAGGGCAAAGTTTTTATTGGATGGATTCATAGACTTCGAAAGTTTGAGAACCTCCGAATGGCGGATTACAAGCACACAAAATTCAGGTCCTCCACAGTTGTTTAGATAAACACTTGCTGGAGGCAGAATGTTAAACAGCGCGAGCACTAAACTTTGTTCGTGTTCTCCAAATAATCAGAGCAGCCTGCTGTGCTCTCAGGCCGTGAACAAACAGTACAAAACAAGCACACGGCTATGACCGGGTTATTTTTAGCAAATTAAATTTCCGCACTGTTTTTCGGGTAAACCCGAAAGTACAAGGAAGCGAACATTTCAGGCCTTTATTTGGAGGTTCGAATTTTAGATTACAGCGTGAACTAAATATAAATGCGTTTATTTATTTGTTAAAATTGACAGGGCGGATGTCTTTGTTACCCATCTTCTTGTGCATTCCTTGGTTCTAGCCTCATGCGTTCACATTTACTGTCCGGATAAACTGTGTGATTTCTGAGGTAATGTATAAACTAGGAAAAGAAGGTAGGAACGGCTTTATTACTTAACGATTACAAAGTTGTGCCTTTTCGGCGTGAGCCTTAATCATACAAAAACACATGGGACGAAGAAATATATATAGAGAAGATAAAATATAAATTCACATGATTGCTGTGGAAAAAATTGGAATGTAAAAAAAAAATATATAAAAATTGAATAAATAAAATGAATGGAGCACTTATAAAAAATGGACCACTTCTTGTAATAAACTGTGGCTTGTAAGAGGCTGTGTTCAGAAGTGCGCAAGGTGGAGTGCGGAGAATGTTTAAGTGGAGACTTGTGATGTGTGATAGATGGGTCATAAGTGGGGAGGGGGAGCCGTGAAAAGGGGGGGGGGGGTGTTACAATGGTAATGTGGCCGGGAGAAGGTGTTATAGCTGAGGTAGAGGGGTTGTAATGTGATGGTGCGAGGAGGTTCTGATCTATGTGTTACAAGTGAGAAGGGAGTGGAACTTAGTGGGGAGGGAATATGATTGTGGAAGAGTCGAATGTTAGATGTAGCTGAATTGCGAGTTCAAACCATGTGATTCCAACGTCCCATATTCCTGAATTTAGCGGCTCTCAAGCGCTAGACGGCTTCTGTCATCTGCGTGGCATTGTTTGATGGCTGTTACCAGAAAATCATATTTGCCTCTGTGGTTGGGACCACTACTAGGGACTGGTTTCGAAGCATGCTGGGTGATATCATACAGATGTTTCTGCATGTGGTCACCTAATCTGAGACCAGTTTCACCAATCTAAGTTATTTTGGGGGTTATTTTTGCTCTGCACCCCAAAATTTGTCCTCCATTTAGTTCCTTGTTGTGAGATCTAGGTTCTGGCTTCCTGGTGTGTGTGTGTGTGTGTGTGGGGGAGGGAGGGAGGGGGCAGAGCTGCAGGATATGCTGTGTATGCCTGGTTTCGCATGTGCAGTCAGTTCTTCGTGACAGGCCGAAACGATACAGGTATACTCGCAGTCGGCAGTGTCACGTTGGTTTGTTCTTGACATGAGAGTTGTGGCAACTGATCGTGTTAGGTGGTGGAGTGTGCTGAGCAGTGTGCAGCTTCCTGTAGTACGAGCCAGGGCGCTGATGTTTGAGCCGCTACCAGATTTAGCAAGTCTGTCGGCTTCTTCGTTTCACAACAGACTACGATTATGATCTAATGGATATATTTGTTATAACATTGTTTATGTGGCCTTTGCCTTACCGGTCAGGGTATATAAGAGTTAATACAAGAAACACGAAGTGTACTCTAGAGGGGTCAGAATCTGTTTGGATTTAAAGTTTTTTTTTTTAGTCACGTGCTGTGAATCTGGCAAAGTCCCATATTTTACGGGACTGGGCTGTGCGTGTCGTTTCCTTTTTTTTTCCTCCTTTAACCTACTGACAGGTACTTTCACTGTACACAGACGGGGAGGAGGGGGGGGGGGCTGTATTAAGTTCAAACATTGCCCTGCTTTGTTGTCAGCCAACAGTTTTACCTCCCCTTTCTGGTAACTTTGCTAAGACGTGACACCTCGTAACGAAGAAAAGCTAAGGTATTTCTCAACATAGCCGAACAAGGTTCTTGTATGAAGCAAAATGAGCATAATTTTCCAGATAAATGAAGTGAAATTTGACGCACGAACAAGCAGTTTCTTGATCTCCTTGTCTGGTTATTTTCTGCCCAGTGCTTCTGTTCTAGCAGACTTTTATCTCAGATCTTTGATATCGATGAAGTTTGTTTAGACATCTGCATGTAGGTCACGTGTCTGTCTGTCTGTCCGTCTTATATAGAAGGGTTCTGGCTTTCTTCCCTTAAAATATTGCTATAGAAGCATGATACTGTAGATGACTTCTTCTAAAGTCTGGTTCCTCTATTTCAGGTTCACAAGTCTGTATTTCTTCACATGGTAATGTATTTGTAGGCTCTTCACAGTTTAGTAGTTTTTCAAAATATTCTTTCCATCTGGCACAGATTTTCTCTTCATTATTTATCATGGTTTTCCATTACTATCCTTCAAGCTCTGCAGAGGTTGTTTATACCCTTGCTTTACTGTTCACAGTTCTTTACAGAATTCCCTGCTTTTCTTACCTTGATGGCATGGCTGAATCCCTCTTACCATGTCCTTCAGATATTGTCATTTTGTTAGCGAATAACTTTTTGAGTTTCTTTACACTGTGTGTAGTACTTCTCTTCATTTGTTTTGCTGTTCATGTCATTCAACTATATCTGCCTCACTGTTCTTTTCCTTATGACTGCCTGTCTGCAGACTTCATCGAAACAGTTCTTTCTTTTGTTTATGGTCTTAATTCCAAGACATACTTCCGCTGTGTTCTTTATAATGGTTTTTATACCTGACACTGATCTAATAAAATTAATTGCATCGTTTCTTTCAGACTGACAACAAGTAGCATTCTTCAGCAGCTCTCCATAAGATTCAACTACGGTTGACACTGGTATCCAACAAGGTTATATTCTAACACCGTTGCTGTTTGCTATCTATATTCCACTTCATCTTAAACACTCTTCTTGTGACTTTTTTGCCGACATCTCTCTCTCTCTCTCTCTCTCTCTCTCTCTCTGAACCTTAAGTGCCTAGGGCACATGGGGCTTCCACAAGGGTTTTCCACAAATGCCTGTCCTTTGCCTTTTTTTCTGCTCTTGCCCAGGTGAGCCCTCTATTGCTCAACATCCTCTCTGTTGTTCTTCTCCATGTCTCTTTTGGTCTACCCTTACTTCTGTTCCCCTGTGGTGTCCATCTTAGTGCTGTTTTTGGTAGTGAGTTATCAGTCATTCGGAGCACATGTCCCAACCATCGCCAGCGTCTTTCCTCAATAATTGTTGTCAGTGGCTTCATCTGCATCTCTGCCAACAAGATGTTATTTCTTATGGTGTTTGGCCAAAATATTTTTCTAATTTTTCGTAAACATTTAGTCTGGTAAGAATTCAACTTGTTTTCTATGGTTTTGGTGATTTTCCAGCATTCACTTCCATAGAGTAATACGCTTAGAACATTACTCTTAAATATTCTGATTTTCATATTTATGCTTAGCTTTTTTTATTTCCATATAGTCTGCAGCATTGCAAAAGCCTAGTTTGCTCTAGTAAGTCTGCTGTTGATGTCCTCTGTGCTGTCTCCATTTTCTACTACTTTACTGCTAAGGTATACAAATTCATTGACTTCCTCCACTAACTTGCTATCTACTCTGAGTACATTTCTGTCGTTCACATTTTGCTTCATTAACTTTGTCTTTCCTATGTTGATCTTTAGTCCTATGTTGTTTGCATTCTGAGTTAGCTTGTTTATTTTATCTTGCATATCTTTGTGGCTGCTTGATAGTAAACAAATGTCGTCCGCAAAGTCAAAGTCATCTAGCACTGTGTCAAGGGTCCATTGTAATCCTCTGCGTTTGTCTGATGTTGCCTCCTTCATTAACCAGTCTACTGCCAAGATAAATAATGTTGGTGATAGTACACATCCCTGCTTCACTCCTGTTTGTACCCTAAAGCTGCTGGAGGTATGTTCTCCACAGATCACTTTGCACTGAAAATCCTTGCACAGTGGTTTGATTACATTCACTATCTTATGGGGTAGGCCATGCCATCTTAGGATTTTCCACAGTGCATCTCTGTTGACACTGTCAAAGGCTTTCTCAAAATCTATAAACAATGCATATGTTGTGCTATGCCACTCATTTGCCTGTTCTAATATTTGTCTAAGTACAAATATGTGGTCTATGCATGATCTTCCTTTCCTAAATCCTGCCTGCTTTTTTCGAAGTTTTCCTTCAAGTGCTGATACAATTCTGTTGATGATTATTCTGCAAAACACTTTACTGGTGAGTGGCAGTAGGGTAATGCCTCTCCAGTTCTCGCAATCCTTGAGGTCACCCTTCTTTGGTAGTTTTACTATAAGCCCAGTTTTCCACTCCTCTTGAACTTTTTCTAGATCCCAAATTTGTTATAATATCCGGCAAATTTGTTTTAGTGTTTCTGTTTCATCTGCTTTCAACATCTCAGCACTCACTTCATCTTTTTTTTTTTTTTTTGCCTACGTAGTAACCTAGAATCAACTCTTCGACTCTTCTGGTCGATATAAATAACCTAATTAAATGGAGCAACAACACTGGCATGGTTATAAACACTGATAAAACAAAATCAATGCTCATAACAGCAAGACAGAAACTATTAAACACGACAAAAATAACGCTACAGCTCTGTACGGAAACACCACAGATAGAAAACGTTAGCGAACACAAAACGCTAGGTCTTACTATTGACCAACATCTGACCTGGAATTTTCATGTGCAAGGTCTAACAAAAATTATCGTGCAAAAAAAGTATACCAGTTAGCCAAAATTAAGCACTTTCATCGATCAAAACACAAGGAAGACATACTACATATCACATATACAATCACATTTAGACTACTGCTCAACAATCTGGGATGGTTGCTCAGTGTCAAATAAAAGGAGACTTTACTCACTTCAAAAGCGAGCAGTAAAGCTTATTAGTGACAAAGATCAAGCACAAACAACCAACCAGCACAAACGTATCAAAATACTGCCTCTTAAGAATAGGTTCATTTTCAACGAAACCAAGTTGGTACATCAAACTCTATCACATCGTGCTCCGCCTTATCTATGGGACCTCTTTAAATCTGACCCAAAGTGTAATCAACGCTTTAAGCGCATATTTTTTCCAAAACCTAGACTTGATCTCTTCAAGAAAAGTTTTGCTTATTCTGTTGCTTATCTTTGGAATACCCTCCGATCCTGTATATATATCTTTATATATACCTGTATAAGTTATATTCCTACACATACAAACTTTCCCAGTCGATGTCGACTATATCCCTCCATGATTCATAGCATGTACATGTCACTGTAGACTTTTCTTACAGGCACCAAATTCAATTCATTGTCTATTATGAGTGGTGCTGAAATTGTAGCTTGGCAGATAGTCATTGGTTTGAGACGGCGAGAATAACTTTTTTGTTGCTTGTATGTCGTTACTTTCTGTACTGAGTTAAATGTTTATTTTATTTTATTATTTTATTTTTCTCAGTTTTTCAATGTTATTTATGTTTGTTATATGCGCGTGATATTTGTAGAATGTCTGGAACAGAGTGAAAGTTGTAGTATAAAGAGCAGAAAGGGCGTGCCCAGTTATTAACGCTTTGGAAATAAAGATCAATCAATCAGTCAGTCACTCTGTCTGTCTGTCTGTCTGTGTATGTCTATACCTGTCTGTCTGCATACCTGTCTGTTACTCCGAACCCTTCCTCTCTCCGCCTCCCTACTTTCTGTACTCCTGGGTGTAACGATCATGTCGTAGCTTGTGTCTTGAGGAGAGTGTGTACTTTCATAATAAATCTGCCAGAACACACCAACTGATGCCAGAAACAAACTCAGACAGTGTCAACAAATCATCTGACAGCGCAACAACTCATTTCCCCACTCTAGAAACTTTTATCAAATGAAATACAACAAATGGACAATTTTTCCCTCAATAATCTTTTGTTGTGTCAATTTGTGAGTTGTTGAAACAACAGGAAAGAGAGACTGCAGTTTTTGTGTGCTTTCCAAAGAAATAGAACACTGTCAAGGGCTTCTATCTACACCGAGGTCGTCCACTGTCTGGCCCTCGTACAGAGAACTAGCGCTCACAAATGCTTTCTAAATAAGAGACTACGGCCGAGAATTGATCAATATGCGCAGAAACTTCGCATTTCATCAGCTTCTATTTTTATAACCAATCAGCGGCGACCGCTGAAACCTCGCTCTAAGCCAATCGATGTGGCTCTTTTTCACTTTGTCTAGGACCAATCAATTTTGCGTGTTTTTTTTCCGTTAAGATGTCCGTGGACCAATCAATAAACACGAGACTGGTTGCGTGTTGGAAAGTCATTATCAGGCAATCGCGGAGTTATCCAGTGGCTTTCGGCCGATCAAAAAGTAGGGATTTTAAATTCTGGTGCAGATCTTGTACAAATCTTCCACTTCATTCTATTTTTAAACACAGCAAAACAAAGGATAGTTTGACACTGGGTACTAGAGAAAACGTATTTCCATATTATTTTGTGATTATGGCCCTTTGCTTCCTGTTGACCTATCAGGTTTTTTTTTTCTTTCTCAAAACTTATCAAATTTTTTTTTTTTATAATTTGACAGTATTCATTAGTTTTTGCTTTTCAGTTGGTTTTTTGTGTGTGTGTGTGTTAAATATAATCTGACCCATTTTGATTACCATATACAATATATTATATAAATTGGTGGTATCTTTTATGTTTTTAAACATTTTGACTGAATGGTGTTCCATACATTTTTTCTCGTGGTGGAGTAATCCATTTTTATTCCTCATTTAATGGTCATTCTTTCATCATTTGATGGTCAGTCTTTCATTATTTGATGGTCAGTCTTTCATCATTTGATGGTCAGTCTTTCATTGTACTTCTGTTCTTGCTACCACTTTTTCCTCATACTTTTGTTCCTTTCTGATTCACTGACAGTCTCTCCTCAGACTTCTGTCCCTCCATCAGCTTTTTCTGAGACTTCTGTCCCTCCATCAGCCTTTCCTCAGACTTCTTTCCCTCTATCAGCTTTTTCCTCAGACTTCTGTCCCTCCATCAGATTTTCCTCAGACTTCTTTCCTTCCATCAGCCTTTCCTCAGACTTCTGTCCCTCCATCAGCTTTTTCTCAAACTTCTGTCACTCCATCAGCCTTTCCTCAGACTTCTTTCACTCCATCAGTATCTCCTCTGACTTCTGTTCCTCCATCAGCCTCTCCTCACACTTCTATTCCTCCATCAGTCCCTCCTCACACTTGTGTGTCTTCTCACACAAAGACACTCTCCTGTCGCCTTGCTGCCTCCAACTTATCGATTCTCTAGACTTTCGCGTGTTAAAACACCAGAAAAATTTCACAGTCTGTGGAATAATTGAGAGAGCATCCACTCAGATCCCGCCGGAGCACTGACAGAAAAGAATGAGGTTTAGAAAGAGGGAAAATGATTTCGAAAAAAAGGGAAAGAGAAACAATATTGGAAAAGACACTCCCCCCCCCCCCTCTAAAATTCATGTTCTCTTGATGTCAATGCTTCGGGGCAACACTTTCTTGAGGGTGTCTTTATCAAGTGTCTGTCTGCTTCCGGATGTTCATAACAAAGGAGCACGTCTTGTTACAGAGGTGTTGGAAGAAGACGAGAAAGAAACTGAGGGGAGATAAGTGTGATGACGATTGTGGTAAAACTGGTACAAGTGGAGTAGAGATAGACAGAAGTGTGTGGTTCAGTTTTGTATAAAAACTGGCACAAGTGGAATAGAGATAGACAGTATGTATAAAATCGGAAAAAAGTAGGAGCAGCTTTATTACTTAACGATTACAAAGTTGTGACGTTTCGGCGTGAGCCTTAATCATACAAAAACATACAGGACGAAGAAATAGGGAGAGGAGATAAAGTATAGATTTACATGAATACTGTTTTAAAAAAAATCTATCTTCTTCCTAAAATCCACAAACCAGGTAACCCTGGACGCCCCATTGTATCAGCGTGTTCATGCCCCACTGAGCACATTTCTGATTTTTTAGATAGCATTTTCCAGCCTCTTGTACACAAACTACCCTCCTTTCTGAAAGACACCAACCACACATTAACAATTTTTGATACAGTCACACTCTCTCAACACCACACCTATCACATCTTTCTCCTTGATGTCTGCTCTCTTTACACTTCTATCCCCCATGAGGATGGACTCTTAGCACTCCGCCATTTTCTCGACAAAGACCCTCACCCCACAACTAACACTGACACCATAATCAGACTTACAGAGCTAGTACTAAACCAAAATTCTTTCGAATTCAACGGCGAATACTTCGAGCAAATCAGTGGTGTTGCTATGGGAACGAAAATGGGTCCCAGTTATGCATGTCTATTTATGGGCTTTCTGGAAGTCAAATTATGGGAAACCTACACTAGCAGATTTCCAGAATTCTATAAAAGGTACATCGATGATGGCATTGGAATTACAAGTATGCCACATGAAGACCTTAAAAAATTTATTGAATTCGCCAATACACTCAATAACAACATAAAATTCACTTATGAAATCTCTGACAAGTTTGTTAATATTTTAGACATTAAAATTTCTATTGGCACAAACAGGCTTGTCACCTCTGTATTTTACAAGCCCACCGATAGCCACACCTATTTGCTTTACACCTCTTCCCATCTTGAAGCCTGTAAGAACTCCATCTCATACTCCCAACTCCTCCGTCTTCGCCGCATATGTCAGGATAATTTGGACTTTATAGATCAGTCCAACAAGTTATTAGAATTTTTCCGTCATCGCCGCTACCCAGAAAAGGTCCTTCGTGAAGCCTTCAACCGTATCCAACTAGTGAGCGGCAAAGAAGTTTCAGGAAAAAGCCTGTTACTCCATCTGACAGAGTTAAGTTATTACTGCCTTTCCACCCGCACGGTCAGATGGTTAAGAAAATCCTTTATCGTCATCTGCCGATAATCCAACTCGACTCCGACACTCGTGACATTTTCTCTGAAGCACCCCTATTGGCATACAAACGTGAGCCAAACCTTAAGGACATCCTCGTCCACAGCCACTTGAAGCAGAGCCTTACATATGTTGGCACCAGAAAATGTAACCGCCCCCGCTGCGTTACCTGCCCTGTAGTTTGGGAAACGAAAACAATCACCTTTCCCAAAACTATCCTCACTCTTCATGAGGGATTCACATGCGAGTCCCGAAATGTGATATATGTCATCGTTTGCAAAAGATGCAGGATAACATATATCGGTGAGACTGGCCTCAGATTAGGGGACCGCATGCAAAAACATCTGTACGACATCGCCCAGCATGCTTCGAAACCAATCCCAAATCATTTCAATGGCCCCAACCACAGAGGCAAATCTGATTTTCTGGTAACGGCCATTAAACAATGTCACGCAGATGACACAAGCCGCCTGACACTTGAGAACCGCTGCATTCAAAATTATGGGACGCTGGAACCACATGGGTTAAATTCGCTGTTTAGTTACACGTAACATCATCTTCTTCTATCATTATAGTACCTCTCCACTAAATCCACCCCTTCTTACTTTTCAAACTTCCTCACAGCATCACTCTGCAACCCCGCTATTTTCTCTGCAACCACTCTTCTCTGCAACCCCTCTTTCCCAATCACCTGTTTC
Source organism: Achatina immaculata (assembly GCA_009760885.1). Lineage (NCBI taxonomy): Eukaryota > Metazoa > Mollusca > Gastropoda > Stylommatophora > Achatinidae > Lissachatina > Lissachatina immaculata. Next base: position 9,526,680 of record CM019700.1, read on the forward strand.
AATTTCTCCTAGCTAGGCCAGTAGTGCGTCACTCTCTCTCCCCTCCCCGGTTCCCCATCCACCACCCCCAGTTACAACCCACCGACCACATGTCACAGGTCTCTATTTAAACAATTTCCATGTCCTACCAGATCCATTCCTGACACACACCGCCGGACAAGCCACACCTTGCAATTTACAGCTAAGTACTCTTTAAAAAAAATGTTTTTTTAAACAGTATTCAGGTAAATCTATACTTTATCTCCTCTCCCTATTTCTTCGTCCTGTATGTTTTTGTATGATTAAGGCTCACGCCGAAACGTCACAACTTTGTAATCGTTAAGTAATAAAGCTGCTCCTATTTTTTTCCGATTTTATACATTCTAGTATCACAGCTTTACTGCAGTGCTTAGTGTATAGTTGTATACTTATACACCAATTATTGTGTTATAGAGATAGACAGAAGTGTGTGGTTTAGTTTTGTATAAAAACTGGCACAAGTGGAATAGAGATAGACAGAAGTGTGTGGTTTAGTTTTGTATAAAAACTGGTACATGTAGAGTAGAGATAGACAGAAGTGTGAGGTTCAGTTTTTTACACAAACTGGCACAAGTGGAGTAGAGATAGACAGAAGTGTGTGGTTCATTTTGTACACAAACTGGTACAAGTGGAGTATAGACAGAAGTGTGTGGTTCAATTTTGTACACAAACTGGCACAAGTGGAGTAGAGATAGACAGAAGTGTATGGTTCAGTTTTGTAAAAAAAACTGGTACAAGTGGAGTAGAGATAGACAGAAGTGTATGGTTCAGTTTTGTACAAAAAACTGGTACAAGTGGAGCAGAGATAGACAGAAGTGTATGGTTCAGTTTTGTACAAAAAACTGGTACAAGTGGAGTAGAGATAGACAGAAGTGTATGGTTCAGTTTTGTACAAAAAACTGGTACAAGTGGAGTAGAGATAGACAGAAGTGTATGGTTCAGTTTTGTACAAAAACTGGCACAAGTGGAGTAGAGATAGACAGAAGTGTATGGTTCAGTTTTGTACAAAAACTGGTACAAGTGGAGTAGAGATAGACAGAAGTGTATGGTTCAGTTTTGTACAAAAAACTGGTACAAGTGGAGTAGAGATAGACAGAAGTGTATGGTTCAGTTTTGTACAAAAAACTGGTACAAGTAGAGTAGAGATAGACAGAGGTGTTTGGTTCATTTATGTACAAAAACTGGTACAAGTGGAGTAGAGACAGAAACGATTGGCTTAGTTTGTTTTTTAAAGCACGAAAATGTGCCAGAAAGGGCAGAATAAAGTAAAAAAAAAATTAGCAAGTAAATAACAAGCAAATAGTGACAACACAAAGTAGTTATTTTGCTACAAGATCACAGTAACAGCCAGAGAACTCCAAAAACAAGCAATCAAATGGGACAGCACAGGACAAAGAAAAAGAGGCCTACCATGTGTTGCTCTAAAGAGAACATTGTTGAGAAAGACTAAATTAGTGGACGTAAGACTCGTTGATGAGGTTGGAAAACTCTCCGAAAACATAAAAAAACGAACAATAGGCAGGTCTGCACAAAAATCATTGGAAGCAGCAGAAATGTGGTTTATTAGAAGAATGTTGCGAATCCCATGGACAGCAAAAATAACTAATGAAGAGTGTATGAGAAGAGCTGGAGAGAGAGAGAAAAAAAATCTTGTTAAAAAGATAAGAGAGAGACAATGTACTTTCATAGGACATGCAATGAGAAGAGGGGGCATTGAAAATATTATAACAACAGGAAAAATATAAGGAAGAAGATCAAGAGGAAGACCAAGAGAAATGATACTGGACAGTCTGATGGGATGGTGTGAGAGATCACCAACTGAGAGAAATAGAGCACGGGTCTTGACAATGTACAATCCCTGGACTCACATACTGTATAAAGAAATACACCAGCTTCGACGAACATTTTATCACTTGGAAACGAAAGAACTTTAGTATCAAAGGATGAAGGCTGTCCATGCAAACTGTGCTGTCCTTAAATTTTCATTTTGTCACAAAACGTTCAACTTTGTACAGATATCACTAAATAAACTTAGTACAGGTATCACAAAATAAACTTTGTACAAGCATCATTAAATAAACTTAGTACAGGTATCACAAAATAAACTTAGTACAAGTATCACTAAATAAGTACGTATAACAGAAGAACATATAATAATCTAATATTTCGGCTAAAGCTATTTTTTTCACAGATCACATACCCAAACAACAAAAAATAGATGAAAAATATAGACTTAGCTTTTTATAGATCTGCTCCTAGTAAGAAAGACAGACACAGAAATTTTGCAGACATTTCTGAGAAAGTTTTAAAACGTTTTATTAGTTCTAGGAAATTGATTGATCCGTTTGCGTCACTGTAACGTGAACATTCCCATCTCTGCCCCGCTGCCCACTCACTCCATCAGCCAGCATAAGGTGTGTTTTGACTGCGCTCCTTACGCCTTGCTTGTGAAGTCGTCGCTCCCGTTTTCAAGGGAAATGTTATGAATGACGCTATCTTATGAAGGAAGTTATCTGTTATAAATTTCATAAAAGATTCACGTGGCAAGGAAGAGGAAACAAATAATGACAAAGTGAGACAAAACAGAAACACGAAATTGAACGTAAATTAGATTCGATGCAAAAATTCGTCAGACTTTTATCTGTCAGTGTAAGCGTTGGAACGTAAATGTTGCCCTGATGTTTAGTAAACATTCAACGAAGTTAAAAGAATTTCATGTATTTTATTCGTCCTAAAAGAGAGTGTAATCAAGACAGCTGAAATATGTATTAATGAGGAAAAACTGGAAGAAGTGGAGAGTTTTGAATATCTTGGATCACTACTAAATAATAATGAAGATACAATGAGGGAAATTAAAAAGAGGACATCTATCGCTCTTCAGAAAGTAAAACAACTAAAGAATCTGTGGAGAGGAGCAGACAGAACCACAAAAATAAGATTTTTAAGGGCATCCATCTTTCCCATCGCAACATATGCCTGTGAGACCTGGACACTTAATAAAACAGCTGAGAAAAATACCTTTGAATGTAAAATCTACAGAAGAGTTCTTCAAATATCATGGACACAAAAAAGAACATATATATATATATATATATATATATATATATATATATATATATATATATACTACAAGAATTTAATATTGAAGAAGACTGGCTAGTAAAGAGGATTAAAGAGAGAAAACTTAAATATTTTGGATACATTAAACGTCATGATAATCTAGAGAAAACCTTCTTGGAAGGGTACATAATTGGAAAAATAAAGAGAGGACGACCAAGGCGAAGATGGCTGCAAGACATCGTTGATGATCTGCAAATGGATGCATCAGCAGCAGTCCATCTTGCTCACAACCGAGAGACATACAGGAGTGCTGTTAGGGAGCCAAAGTTCCTCAAGGGACATGCAAATGAACGAATGAATGAAAAGAGAGTGTAAAACGTGGAGGCTGGTGCAGGTTGTAACTAAGGGAAATGATGTCTTAATGAACAGGGAACATATGGACGTTAGAAACCAACTCTTTTCCATTTCTTAGTGTACAACCGAACCCAGAGGAAAATTCACCTAGCTTCTACAGGGCCCCTCCATTCCGTGGTCTTCTTATAATGCTTAAATGCTGTGTGGTAAAGCTAATAACTTATTCTCACAGGATCTCTCTCGCTCTCTCTCTCTCTCTCTCTCTCTCTCTCTCTCTGAACCTTAAATGCACAGGGCACATGGGGCTTCCGCAAGGGTAATTTTTCCCCTTGCTTCTGTTTTTTGTAGCAGTCTGATAGTTTTTTTGTTTTTTTTACCAGATAGGGTTGCTGGCCCTATGCCGAACCCTCCTTAGTCGCCTTTTACGATCATGCGTGGTAGGGTATAGTGGTCCTATTCTTTGCAGACCTCGGGTACCACACGATATATGAGATCGAAAATGTCCGATTTGGCAGTCAGTGACTTGTAGCTGACATGCTACCGTCAGGGTGTATAGTTATACACGAAAAAGATCCAGTCTCACCTCGCCATTTGTGTCTCCCAGTAACAAGCCTAGCCTGGTTGTTCGTGCCTCCCAGTAACAAGCCAAACCTGGTTGTTCGTGCCTCCCAGTAACAAGCCTAGCCTGGTTGTTCGTGTCTCCCAGTAACAAGCCTAGCCTGGTTGTTCGTGTCTCCCAGTAACAAGCCTAGCCTGGTTGTTCGTGTCTCCCAGTAACAAGCCTAGCCTGGTTGTTCGTGCCTCCCAGTAACAAGCCTAGCCTGGTTGTTCGTGTCTCCCAGTAACAAGCCTAGCCTGGTTGTTCGTGTCTCCCAGTAACAGGCCTAGCCTGGTTGTTCGTGTCTCCCAGTAACAAGCCTAGCCTGGTTGTTCGTGTCTCCCAGTAACAAGCCTAGCCTGGTTGTTCGTGCCTCCCAGTAACAAGCCTAGCCTGGTTTTTCGTGTCTCCCAGTAACAGGGCTAGCCTGGTTGTTCGTGCCTCCCAGTAACAGGCCTAGCCTGGTTGTTCGTGGCTCCCAGTAACAAGCCTAGCCTGGTTGTTCGTGCCTCCCAGTAACAGGCCTAGCCTGGTTGTTCGTGCTCTACAGTAACAAGCCTAGCCTGGTTGTTCGTGCCTCCCAGTAACAGGCCTAGCCTGGTTGTTCGTGCCCTACAGTAACAGGCCTAGCCTGGTTGTTCGTGCCCTACAGTAACAGGCCTAGCCTGGATTAAAGGGCAGGCCATAGCCTCCACAAGCCCGCCTAAAAAAAAATCTTCCACGTCCCCTGTTTTTCTAGCTACAGCCAGAACTGAACATATAAGAAAAGAAGAAGAAGAAGAAGAAGAAGAAGAAGAAGAAGAAGAAGAAGAATTCCTTTGCTTTAAAGCTCCCCTCTGGAGCTGGAAAATATTAGCTGTAACCCACTCCCCATCCGACACGAAGCTTTTGTTTGAGTACCATGACCGTATTGACTGCAGGAAAAAAATCCATCCTGCTAGAAGTTCTACAGTGATAGAACAAGAACAAGATAAAGAATGTAGCTGAAAAGACTCATTTTATACAGAATGTTTTGTTTTGTTTAAACTAGGGATAAAAATAGGAACAGTTTTATGAATTAACGAGCACACAGTGTGTTTGTTATGAATTAACGAGCACACAGTGTGTTTGTTATGAATTAACGAGCACACAGTGTGTTCTTTATGAATTAACGAGCACACAGTGTGTTCTGTATGAATTAACGAGCACACAGTGTGTTCTTTAAGTAATAAAGCTGTTCTTACTTTTTTCTTAGTTTATACATTTTGTTATCACAGTTTTACTGCATTGGCTTCGTGTATAGTTTTATATACTTAGTTTTATATACACTAATTATTTGTCTTTTGTTGTGTTGTTTTTAATAGAAATATTAATTTTTGTTGTGTTTTTTTAATAGAAAGATTATTTTTTATTGTATTTTTTAATAGAAAGATTACTTTTTGTTGTGTTTTTTAAATAGAAAGATTACTTTTTTGTTGTGTTGTTTTTAATAGAAAGATTACTTTTTGTTGTGTTTTTTAATAGAAAGATTTCTTTTTGTTGTGTTTTTAAACAGAAGGATTACTTTTTGTTGTGTTCTATAAATAGAAAGATTACTTTTTGTTGTGTGCTATAAATAGAAAGATTACTTTTTGTTGTTTTTTAAATAGAGAGATTACTTTTTGTTGTCTTTTTTAAATAGAAAGATTACATTTTGTTGTGTTTCGATTTGGTTTTATATGAAAGCGCGAGCACACACACGCATACACACACACACACACACCCACATTAGGTAAGGGAGACGGACATTGAGCGTTTTGTTCAAGCTCTCGCTGTCGTACACATGGCAGCGTGCCCCTGCATTATGTGAGATGTCTCAAAGATCGATACTGTCTCAACTGCCGGTCATACTTCTCTCTCTCTCTCTCTCTCAGATCGATGCTCAAGCTTGTAGTTCAGTCCTAGCACATCATTTTGTTGACAATTCCAGAACTTTCCAAAGGCTTCCTAGCAGCCCATGAATTTTCCAATTGTGTGTGTGTGTGTGGTGTGTTTGTGTATGTGTGTTTGTGCGTGTGGTGGTGGCGGCACATTTGCATGATAACGCTATGTTTAAAAGTGTACACAAACGCTCAAACACAAATGCACGCACAAACACAAACAGACAAACACTCGTGGGATCTTGTGTTCGTAACTTCCATGTTCCAATATTCACCGTCCAACCATTGTTATGTAGCGCACAAATAGATTTTAATGAATAGTAATTATAAAATACCGAGTTCAAACAGATTTTTAAAAATACTGAGCTGAAGTAGGTGTTAACATAAGAGAGCAGAGTTCGTATAGAGTGGAAAAAAAAATAGGCTTAAAATGCATTTTTAAAATAGAAAGTCACATTGATTTTTTTTTATTTTTTTAGAAAATATAGAATTGAAAACTAGATTTTTAAAAAAAATGTCCTCTAGTGGGTCCTATCAAGCGGTAATGTTTAACCTTCGGCACCTCCCCCCCCCCCCCCCATTATAAAGGCAAGAAGAAAGGAAGAAAAAGAAGAAAGAAAGAACGAAGGACAGTTAGAAAGAAAGAAACAAACAAACAAAGAAAGTTAGAAAAAAAAAAGAAAGAAAGTTAGAAAAAAAAAAAGAAAGAAAGTTAGAAAGAAAGAAAGTTAGAAAGCAAATTAAGAAGAAAGAAAGAAAATTAGACAGAAAGAGAGTTAGAAAGAAAGAAAATTAGAAAGAAATAAAGTTAGAAAGAAAATTAGAAAGAAAGAAAAGAAAATTAGAAAGAAAGAAAGTTAGAAAGAAAATTAGAAAGAAAATTAGAAAGAAAGAAAATTAGAAAGAAAGAAAAGAAATTTAGAAAGAAAGAAAGTTGGAAAGAAAGAAAGTTTAATTTCTCAGAAGCACCCGTTTGCCCCTGAATAAAAACAAAAATTGATCGGACAAGATCGATGAATTCCGCGTTGACAAACGCCATTTCGCCCATCTTGAGCTCGACCTGAAACAGTTTTTTAAACACATTTACCAGGTCGCTCAGGCTGCAGGTATTTGTGTGGCTCTTTCTCCAGGCATTCCAGCTCTTTTTGTGGCGGACATTGTTAAGTTTGTGTTTGAGATTGGCATGGCTACAATTCCCTCCTTTCCTTGGAAATTCTTCCCGGCGATTTTCGTGAAAGATGATGTCCGTTTTGACGACCCATAGCTGACTTGTTAACGTATGGATTGGCGACCCGTAGCTAATTTGCTGTCGTATGAGTTGGCGACCCATAGCTGACATAATACCGTGTGGGTTGGCGACCCATATCTGACTTGCAAGCGTGTGGGTTGGCGACCGATAGCTGACTTGCTAGCATGTGGTTTGGCGACCCATAGCTGACTTGCAACCGTATGGGTTGGCGACCCATATCTGACTTGCAAGCGTGTGGATTGGCGACCTATAGCTGACTTGCTAGATTGTCGGTTGGTGAACATTAGCTGATCAAGACCCTGTCCTACCTCTCCGTTAGTACCGCCCAGTAACAGGCCTAGCCTGGATAACGGGGCAGCGATCGCCACAGTCCACGTGGTGGTGGAGTCTGCTAAAGAAGTAATGCATAACCTGCACTTAGTGACTGAACAAAATAGCCGCAGTGACCCGCTCCCAAGCCGACACTATGGAGCGCCTCAACATCTTCACCGCATCAGCCGAAAAGAACACCAGCTCGCAATTCTAGGAAGATATGAGAGAAGAAGAAGATGAAGAAGAAGAAGAAGAAGAATTCCTTAATTCTTTTGCGAGCACGCTTTGAACGTCCAGAGAAACACAGATCTCCCTGACACTGTATTCCCATCCTTAGAAATGTTTTTTTCGCCTGCCAGAGCTGGCGATGCTGCCACGGCCTCCCAGGTTTGTGGCCACATTTTGGAGTTGTATCTCATGTACTCGCCTGTTTGCTATGTCTTCTTTTCTCCTGCAGGATTTGCTCCCTGACACGCCATGTCTTCTTTTTCTCTTGTAGGATTTGCTCCCTGACATACCATGTCTTCTTTTTCTCTTGCAGGATTTGCTCCCTGACACGCCATGTCTTCTTTTCTCCAGCAGGATTTGCTCCCTGACACACCATGTCTTCTTTTCTCCAGCAGGATTTGCTCCCTGACACACCATGTCTTCTTTTCTCCAGCAGGATTTGCTCCCTGACACGCCATGTCTTCTTTTCTCTTGCAGGATTTGCTGCCTGACACATCATGTCTTCTTTTCTTGTGCAGGATGTGCTCACGGACACACTATGTCTCGTGCAGGATTTGCTCTCTGACACGCCATGTCTTCTTTTCTTGTGCAGGATGTGCTCACGGACACACTATGTCTCGTGCAGGATTTGCTCCATGACACATCATGTCTTCTTTTCTTGTGCAGGATGTGCTCACGGACACACTATGTCTCGTGCAGGATTTGCTCCCTGACACGCCATGTCTTCTTTTCTTGTGCAGGATGTGTTCACGGACCCGGTCTTGTTTTGCTTTTCCTGCATCTGAGAATTCTTGTTCTTTGCAGCTGAATTCTTGATAATTTGCCGAAGCAGGGACGCCATGTCGGATGCGGAGCTGATTACATCTCATCATGAAGGTCCAGCCTATCTCTTGCCACGAATCACAGATCCAACAGCTTAGTCGTAGTTGGTGGTTGATGGGCTCTGGGGGGGGGGCTCTGGAGGCCACACCAAAGCAGAGGTAGCCCTGCCTCTTGTGTGAAGTCTTGTGTGAAGTCTTGTGTGAAGTCTTGTGTGAAGTCTTTTGTGAAGTCTTGTGTGAAATCTTTTGTGAAGTCTTGTGTGAAGTCTTGTGTGAAGTCTTGTGTGAAGTCTTTTGTGAAGTCTTTTGTGAAGTCTTTTGTGAAGTCTTGTGTGAAGTAAAGAGGAAAAGATTGTCAGAAAATTCTTCAGGGAAGTGATGATAATGCTTTCAGGATTGCCCAGAAATCCGTCAGTGAAAATGTGGTAACTCAACTCTTCACATAAAATTGTTTGTCTTCTGACCGATTTCGAGGAACGTGACACTTCCAGACATCTGAATATTGTATATGAATGCTATATCTGCATGTTACGTCTGCATGTTATATCTGAATGCTATATCTGAATGCTATATCTGAATGTTATATCTAAATGCTATATTTGAATGTTATATCTGAATGCTATATTGAATGCTATATCTGAATGTTATATCTAAATGCTATATTTGAATGTTATATCTGAATGCTATATTTGAATGCTATATCTGAATGTTATATCTGAAAGTTATATCTGAACGTTATATGATTCCTAAAACCATATCATGCTTTAATAGAGCCATTAATGCACTCGGCTACCAACCAGAAAGTCCCAGGTTCGATTCTCCACTGGGATGGCCAATTTTTTTTTAGTTTTTTTTTTTTTTTGATTTGTTTTTTGTTTATACCGACCGACGCCCGGGGTAGACTAAGCCTCAAGAAGTGAGTACCTGGGTTTCTCTGGGGAAGTACTGACAGCAAGGACCAAGGTGCCTTCATAAGTTATGCTGTTTGTGGGGAAAAAAATTAACCCATGTGCAAAAATATTCCCCAAAACATATGCAGATGTTCATCTCTCTCTCTCTCTCTCTCTCTCTCTCTCTCTCTCTGAAACTTAAGTGCCCAAGGTACTTCCGCAAGAGTTTTCCACAAACGCTTGTCCTTTGCCTTGCTTTCCGTTCTTGGCAGATGTTCAAGGTAACATAAAATTACGAAATATAATTTAAATTTTCATAGGAAAAAAATAATACCCAGATCCAAAGAAATCAGGAAAACAAACTCATATTTGTCTTCACTGCAACAGTACAGAGCAACATCAGGACATTTAAAAATAGAAGTGCCAGTTTTATTTTCTTCATTTTTTTTTCTTTGGGTAGGATATAAAATGTGCGCGGCCTATTTGTACTGCCTGCGTTGGATGAACATTGGCAAGGACAGATTCTGGCCCTCCCTTCTGTGGTTTAGAAATGTGAAGGCCCAAACATCTCATGCCGCATGTAAATGCCAGGGAACATTTGATATTTACTATTAGTTATAACATAAATATCATTCTGTATCACGACGCAACAAAGTGTTTTAGCAGAACAAAAGTACAAAGAAAAATAATTTCACGCAGGCCGCCATCTCTGGCCAGGACTTCGTAGAATCCACAAGCCAAAACACATTGTGCCAGCAGACAAAATCAATTACAACCAGGACAAAGTAAACAGGCAGCAGGAAGAAAAAAATGATTGGATGACTGAACACGGACAGGGATTAAGTGAACAGGGAATTTGATTGGAAACATCCAGAACTTGACGTTGAAGGACATTATCGCCAGTCGGTCGGCATTTGATAATAGATAGAAAGTAAATACTGAGTTTTGTATTTCGCTTGTATTGCGTATTGACATTTTATTTCTGAAATTGCTGGTGTGTTGTTACTTTTTATGGTCGACTGTTTCGTTACATTCTGAGTTGGCAGTAATTTACGGTAATGTAATATAATTAAGCACAAAAAACTAATATAATATAACAGTTACAGTTTGTAATACGTTAGAAATAAGGAGAGAAGACGTGAAAGTATGATTTTTGCAGGAAATTAAAGACTTTTTTCTGTTTAAATTTGATCAGTCTCAGAGAGAAATTTAAAAAGTCGGAATTTCCTTTGTAATCAAATAAAGCATAGCAGTGGTTATAATTACCGAAAATCCTGTGACATGTGTGTTTGAAAAATTTTTCTTCTATCGTGTTCGCCCTGAAAAGAGCTTTGGTTGTGTTGTATCCCACTTATGCGCCCTCAAAAGAGCTTCGGTTGTGTTGTATCCCACTTCTGCGCCCTCAAAAGAGCGTTGGTTGTGTTATGTCCCAGTTATGCGCCCTCAAAAGAGCGTTGGTTGTGTTGTGTCCCAGTTATGCGCCCTCAAAAGAGCGTTGGTTGTGTTGTGTCCCAGTTATGCACCCTCATTGAACCCCCAAACATAGAACTTCAGCTCCACCAAAACATAGAACTTCAGCTCCACCAAAACATAGAACTTCAGCTCCATAGAACTTCAGCTCCACCAAAACATAGAACTTCAGCTCCACCCATTTTTTTTTTTTTGGGACTGAGTTCGTCTTCCTACTGCGATCCCTGTTCACTTGGCCAGGCTAATGTCTGTTGCCGAGGGGGGGGGGGGGGAGGCAAATGGGAGATAAAATAGGGTCTTGACTACAGCTAGTACTGATTATTGTGCCACGACAATGAAGTGGAACAATGCATACGCACGCACATGCGGGCGCGCACACACATCAAAGGAGTCTCTATTGTCAGGGTCTTCCAGTGTATGATTCTAAGTTGGTGTAAAACTCTCCACCCCCACCCCCTTACCCTAATGATTAACCTTTCTGTTTTCATCTTATACAGTGTTCTCCACCTCCCGTTTATTTTTAGAATAAGAGATAACATACCAGCCCTTTCCCCAGTTATGTACTGGCTGGACCCGACTCTTTTAGGGCCGGACTACTTCACACTGTACCATAGTGTTCGTGACTGCCTGTTGCCAGACATGAGAAGACGAGATAAAGATAGTCGTTTCAAAAACAAAAACAAAAACAAATTACCTTAAAGCGGGAAATAAGATGTCTGGTCCATGTCTCGCGAGATCTCCTTCCGTCTTGTTCCTACCCCCCCCCCCCCATGAGATGTCAGCTTCTCGGGTTATTCTAAGCCACGTCTCTTAATGATGTATGTGTGCGGATCATGATGGAACTGTAAGAGTTTCTCTCTCTCTCTCTCTCACTCGCTCTCTCTCTCATATATATATATATATATATATATATATATATATATATATCAAAGGGAAACGAGAGAGTGGAAGAGCCGAAGTGAGCAGAGAGAAGGCGAAGAAAGAGGCGAATATAGAGGGCTGGGCGAAGAGTGACAGACTAGCAGCAGGCACCTCGATGCTCACATGAGGCGCTCATTGATATCCCTGGTCACACGATCGCCGATTAATATCCTAGACCTCAGATCTGTAATTAATATCCCTGGTCACATGATCACTAATTAATATCCTAGAACGCAGGTCTCTAATTAATATCCCTGGTCACATGATCACTAATTAATATCCTAGAACACAGGTCTCTAATTAATATCCCTGGTCACATGATCACTAATTAATATCCTAGAACACAGGTCTCTAATTAATATCCCTGGTCACATGATCGCTAATTAATATCCTAGACCACAGGTCTCTAATTAACATCCCTGGTCACATGATCGCTAATTAATATCCTAGACCACAGGTCTCTAATTAATATCCCTGGTCACATGATCACTGATTAATATCCTAGACCACAGGTCTCTAATTAATATCCCTGGTCACATGATCGCTAATTAATATCCTAGACCACAGGTCTCTAATTAATACCCTCTACCACAGGTCTCCAATTAGTATCTTTGGTCACATAATCACTTCTTCTTCTTCTTCTTCTGCTTCTGCGTTCGAGGTTGTTGGTCACGTCAGATCCTGATCCCTGTTGACATGGCAAAGCCTGCAGTCATCAACAGATCCTGATAGGAGCCCCAAAGCTTTTGCCCCAAGCTTGTGTCCTCTGGCCATGTCTCACGCCTCAGGTCTGCATAGTTTGGGCACTCTTGACGGATATACAGTAGTTAGTGTATAGGCATACAACTATACTCGAGGCACTGCAGTAAAGCTGTGATACCAAAGTGTATAAACTAGGAAAAAAGTAGGAAGAGCTTTATTACTTAACAACTACAAAGTTGTGACGTTTCGGCATGAGTCTTCATCAAACAAAAACAAACAGGACGAAGAATCAGAGAGAGGAGACAAAGAATAGATTTACATGAATTTTATGTTAACAAAACAATAAACATTTTTTAAAAATTAATGAAGAACTGTAAATGACTTATCTTAGGTCTTGGAACAGTACATATTTACAATCACCTGTATGTCGCAAGGAGCATAAACAATATTACATATGACATAGAAATGAGGCAGGTGACAGTCTAATGGCGTTTTGCATGGAAAATGAACTAATGATTGCAAACACGCTTTTTAGACAACATCCAAGAAGACTTTACACATGGACATCACTTGATGGGAAAACCAAGAATCAAATAGATTAAATTTTAGTGCAAAGAAGATGGAGATCAAGTATAACATCAGCAAAAACTTACCAGGTGCTGATTGTGACACGGACCATGAGTTATTAATAGCAGACATGAAGATAAAGATAAAAAAGACAGTTACTGGATCAAGACCACCCCGCTTTGATCTTACAAAAATACCAGAACAATACGGTATAGAAGTGAAGAACCTTTTCAAAATGTTGATGGCTATACAGGAGGAGATGACACCAGATGATTTGGCTACACAGGCCAGAGATATCTTAATAACAATAGCTAGATACAATTAACATCACTGCTGTATCTAGACCAACAAGCAGCAGTAAGAATAAATGGTGAAACAACAACTTGGTTTGACATAAAACAAGGGGTCCGTCAGAAGTGCATACTGTCACCTTACTTATTTAACTTGTATACTGAAAATATAATGAGGAATGTTAGAGAAGATGCAGACAAAGGATATTATGATGCCATAACAATTGGAAGTTATGAAATACAAGAGATTAGACATGCTGATGGCACAGTATTACTGTCCACAACACAAAAAGGAATGGAAAAACTAATTATGTCAGTCCGTAAGAACAGCGAAGAGCAGAACCTCTATCTTAATGCTAAGAAAACTAAATTGATGACAACTGACAAAACAAACAAGGCAGTTGAAATATGTATCATTGAGGAAAAACTGGAAGAAATGGAGAGTTTTGAATATCTTGGATCACTACTAACTAATAATGAAGATACAATGAAGGAAATCAAAAGGAGGACATCTATCACTCTTCAGAAAGTAAAACAACTAAAGAATCTGTGGAGAGGAACAGACAGAACTACAAAAATAAGATTTTCAAGGTCATGCATCTTTCCCATCGCAACATATGCCTGTGAGACCTGGACACTTAACAAAACAGCTGAGAAATACATAAATGCCTTTGAATGTAAATGCTACAGAAGAGTTCTCCAAATGTCACTGACACAAAAAAGAACAAATATATCTATACTACAAGAACTTAATATTGAAGAAGGCTGGCTAGTATTAAACAAAGAAAACTTAAATACTTTTGACACATTAATTAAACGTCATGATAATCTAGAGAAGACCATCTTGGAAGGGTACATAATGGGAAAAAGAAAGAGAGGACGACCAAGGCGAAGATGGCTGCAAGACATCATTTATGATCTGCAAATGGACGCATCAGCAGCAAGCCATCTTGCTCACAACCGAGAGCCCTACAGGAGAACTGTTATGGAGGCAAAGTTCCGCAAGGGACATGCAAAGGAATGAATGACTGAATGAATGAATCTTTTGTACTAGAAACAATTCTACCGTGGTAGTCATGTCTGGTGTGTGAGTGCTGGGCCAGGTGAGAGCCTTAACCAGCTCTAGGCCACTGACCCCGTTAAGCCCCCCCCCCCCCCCCCACCACTACAAACGAAACAAGATGAAGGAATTAGGCACTGTTTTGAGCGACAGGTCCAGATGTACACGTGGCCGCTATCTCCGCCAGGTATCTGAGCCTTCAGCGCCTTATCCGCGCACTGAACCTGTCAGCGAAAGTAGGTCATTCACGTGGGCGTTCAGGTGGACCTAAGAGTCAGGCATTGTCCAGTAAATGACACTTATGAAACCAAAACCATCATTTCACCATTGGCGACTTTATGTCTTCCGCATTCACTCTGTGGCGATGTTCAATTAAGTAATCTCTCCATAGTGATGTTCCATTAAGTAATCTCTCCATAGTGATGTTCCATTAAGTAATCACCCTGTAATGATGTTCCATTAAGTAATCTCTCCATAGTGATGTTCCATTAAGTAATCTCTCTGTAGTGATGTTCCATTAAGTAATCTCTCTGTAGTGATGTTCCATTAAGTAATCTCTCTGTAGTGATGTTCCATTAAGTAATCTCTCTATAGTGATGTTCCATTAAGTAATCTCTCTGTAGTGATGTTCTATTAAGTAATCTCTCTGTAGTGATGTTCCATTAAGTAATCTCTCTGTAGTGATGTTCCATTCCATTAAGTAATCTCTCTGTAGTGATGTTCCATTAAGTAATCTCTCTGTAGTGATGTCTCGTTTAGTAATCTCTCCGTAGTGATGTTCCATTAAGTAATATCTCTGTAGTGATGTTCCATTAAGTAATCTCTCTGTAGTGATGTTCTATTAAGTAATCTCTCTGTAGTGATGTCTCGTTTAGTAATCTCTTTGTAGTGATGTTCCATTAAGTAATCTCTCTGTAGTGATGGCTCGTTTAGTAATCTCTCTGCAGTGGTGTTCCATTAAGTAATCTCTCTGTAGTGATGTTCCATTAAGTAATCTCTCTGTAGTGATGTCTCGTTTAGTAATCTCTCTATAGTGATGTCCCATTAAGTAGTCTTACATTTTAATACGTCCCCCCCCCCCCACAAATGTTTGTTTTATAGCTTGATGAAGTCCATCCGTTGTTAGCAGTGATAAGGTGCCATGTCTCTTCCAGACAAGATGGCTGCACGTCTCTTTTTGGTGTCTTCTTCTGCTGCTGCTGCTGATACATAGAGTTGGTTGCTTTGTGTACGCCTTGCACGTCCACACATCCGACTTTAGTTTCTTGTGGTCCCAGTAACCTGTTAGGAGATTTTTTAAAAAACTATGACTACTTGTTTTCTGTTTAGTTTTTGTTTAGAAGCACCAAAAGGATGGCCACCAGCGGGAGTACGTGCTGCCAGTCGCTTGTAAGCTGATGGAGATACTGAAGAAGATGTCGGAGAACTTGTCAATGTGTCTGAAGTGCTAAGATGAGTCTGTCAGACCGTTTAGCTTTGTTGTGAAATTTTTAAAAAATATGTTGCCTGTTCTTTATTTCCAGACTTTTTTTTTGCACGTTCATCATCATCATCATCATCACGAAGGTTGGGGGTAATAAATCTCCAGTTCCCTCACTCCCTTGCCTTGATGATGCACTCAGCCAGGGTGTGCCCTGTCCACTCTCGTATCTTATCCTCCCATCTACATCTCTGTCCACTCTCGTATCTTATCCTCCCATCTACATCTCTGTCCACTCTCGTATCTTATCCTCCCATCTACATCTCTGTCCACTCTCGTATCTTATCCTCCCATCTACATCTCTGTCCACTCTCGTATCTTATCCTCCCATCTACATCTCTGTCCACTCTCGTATCTTATCTTCCTATCTACATCTCTGTCCACTCTCGTATCTTATCTTCCTATCTACATCTCTGTCCACTCTCGTATCTTATCTTCCTATCTACATCTCTGTCCACTCTCATATCTTATCTTCCTATCTACATCTCTGTCCACTCTCATATCTTATCTTCCCATCTACATCTCTGTCTTCCTCTTGCTTTTTTTCCCCTTCCACATCTCCTTATAGTATGGCCTTCAGTATATTGCTGTGTCTTCTGACATAGCCAAAGTATTTTGTTTTCTTCATCTTTATTTCTCTGAGAAGTTCACATTGCACTTGGAGTTGTTCTAAAACGTGTGCATTTGTTCTTTTCATTCTCCATGTTACATGACTTATTTTTTTCTGTAGAACCACATTTTTGCTTCATTAGTCTTTCTTTCTATCTTTTTTTTTGCTTAGAGTCCAGTCTGCTCCAGATTTTCTTTCCTCTGATGGAGATTTCTTCCTAAATATTGGCAAACTACTTTGGGAGCTCTGTGTGACGTTTAATGGCACGGGAAGGATATAAGATATAAGATAAGATGGAGATTTCTGCCTGTTTTTAGCGCCAGCATGTACCAGAGTTGTAAGCACAACATATTGCAAATATCAGCGCTGTTGAATAGACTCAAATCATATTTGAATCACTCCAGGATGGCCGCCGCAGCTAATATTTGAGCAAGAACAAGAACAACAAGAACAACACGCACCTCTCATGGTTTCATCTCATAATGGCCGGCTCTGGGGAACATGGCCGAGTGGTCACAGCTTCTCCGAGCTGTGTGATGTTGCTGTAACAAATGAGCGCCGGGGTTTAGGGCCCGCCGTTCACAATAGAATAGCCTTTATCTCTCTCTCTCTCTCTCTCTTTCTCCCCCACCCTCTCGAAGCAATCGAGACCAGGGCAGCTGTGGCGTGTGTAGGCGGAAAGTCCAACCCCCAAAATGTGCGTATCGGAGCACATGTGCTTTGTTTGTTAAAGAAACTGGAATATTTATATGTACTTTGCGGTAGAACAATTATTCTCGTGTCGTGTGGTTAAAGTGTGTTAAGAAATCGATGTTTACACAACGGGTTGAGCTAAAACGATTACAGTATCAATCAAGACTAACACACACTGCCATGATTTTAAATCCTGAAGGCCATCGCTTTGTTCTCCGCGTGTGTTGTCGCGTCTAGAGGTATAAAGGCTATTGTTGGATATTGTCGTCTTCAGCTGTACTGTATAAGGCTGTGGTTGGATATTGTCTTTCTAGCCGAGGCAAGTTCTGCAGTTCAGAAAAGAAAGGTAATTATATATTGTAAGACATTTTTTTTTCTCCAACTTCGTTTGTTAGACAAAAACTTTCATCATAATTTGGCCTGGATACTACAAAATGCCAAAATATCTCTCGTACTTGCAAAGATAATGGATTGATTGTAATAAATATTATTATTATTATTGCAGTATTTTTATTTTTCAGATATATTTTCAGCTGTTACTTGATTCAATTTTTAAGTGCGATGCTTACTGTAATAATGATTTTGATTATTATCATTATTTTATTATTACTGATTTTGATTATCGTCATTTTATTATTACTGATTTTTATTATTACTGGTTAATATTGTTTAATAAATGAGATAGTCTTGTCCTCTCGGTGTTAAGGGGACAAATAGACGTCCTGGGAGGACTCACCGATTTCCTTCATATAATTGGATACTTCTGTAATCTCCTCTCTCCATCTCCTGCGTGGGCGGCCTCTTCCTCTGTTACCTATAAATCTTAGCGTGAATGTTTTCTGTGATATACTGTCTGGTGGTAACCGTGTAATGTGAATGTTTTCTGTGATATACTGTCTGGTGGTAACCGTGTAATGTGAATGTTTTCTGTGATATACTGTCTGGTGGTAACCGTGTAATGTGAATGTTTTCTGTGATATACTGTCTGGTGGTAACCGTGTAATGTGAATGTTTTCTGTGATATACTGTCTGGTGGTAACCGTGTAATGTGAATGTTTTCTGTGATATACTGTCTGGTGGTAACCGTGTAATGTGAATGTTTTCTGTGATATACTGTCTGGTGGTAACCATGTAACATGGCCAAACCATTTGACTTGTTGTTTCTGGATATAGTGTAATACTGGTGTTACTCCAACCTTTGCTCTGATGGTGTCATTTCTTATTTGGTCTCTTCTTGTCACATTTAATATTCTCCTTAAACATCTCATTTCTGTTGTCATGATTTTCATTTTGCACTTGGTTGTTAGTGTCCACGTTTGACATTAATAACATAGAGCTGGGAGGAAAATTGTGGTGTACAGTGCCCTTTTTTTGTTGTTAAGATAATTAGATAATAAAAATGAAACGAGCGACAAATTTGAGAGAGAATTATGTAGGAAATGTTGAGAGCTACGGCAGAATCAACATTCTCTTGGAATGACGGTATGTCACATTTTGTTGTCACCAGAAACAGCAAATTGTTGGAACTGGGTGCATGTTTTCAAATAGTAATAAACAGATTGGTTTCTTTTTCGTGTGGATCACTAAGTGTTTATCGTAAACAGAAAGCGTTTTTTGTTGTTGTTTTTTAAAAATTGTTTTTATAAGCCGCGTTTTGTCTATTTATCATTTTTGGTTTTGTCTGTTTGTCTTTGTTGGTTTTGTCTGTTTATCACTGTTGGTTTTGTCTGTTTATCATTGTTGGATTTGTCTGTTTATCTTTGTTGGTTTTGTCTGTTTATCACTGTTGGATTTGTCTGTTTGTCTTTGTTGGATTTGTCTGTTTATCTTTGTTGGTTTTGTCTGTTTGTCTTTGTTGGTTTTGTCTGCTTGTCTTTGTTGGTTTTGTCTGTTTATCACTGTTGGTTTTGTCTGTTTATCATTGTTGGATTTGTCTGTTTATCATTGTTGGATTTGTCTGTTTATCACTGTTGGATTTGTCTGTTTGTCTTTGTTGATTTTGTCTGCTTATCTTTGTTGGTTTTTATCTGTTTATTTTTCTTGGTTGTATCTGTTTATTATTGATAGTTTTGTCTGTTTATCTTTGTTGGTTTTTATCTGTTTATCTTTGTTGGTTTTGTTTAGTTGGATCATGAGCAGGATATTTGCCTCAGGTGCTGTGAAGATGGTCAGAGCACCGACCACCTTTCACGACAGAGTGTGGGTTAGTTAGGGCTGTAGCAGTCAGGTCTACCTTGTACTTCTTCACAGAGTGAGTCATCTTAAAGATAGTGACTTTTGCAATCGAAGATGAGAATACGGGACAATATGGGATATTTGTTTTGAAATAGGGAACATTTAGGACTCCTGGCTGAAGCAATATACTTCCCTTGACAAATCTTTAAAAATTCGGGGATGTCCCATGTAATACCGGAAGTTTAGTCACTTTATCTAAATTGTACATGTGCTGTAAGTTGACTGGAGTCTCGTTCTGACGGGACTGGTGCAGAATTTCACGTTTTGTCTTTCTTCTAATGTTCTTGGCACGGTAAGTTGATTACCTGTATCCTGCTGATTGCCTGTTGCTGTACCATGTTGATTGCCTGTTGTTGTACCATTGTAGAAGTATTCTTTCGAGGATGACATGTTACTAATTGTGCCGACACGGCCTCAACTATAGGCATATGGCTCTGTGGCCGTACACAGAGTCAGAGGTATTGACTTTTTGTGGACTTTAACTGTATTAGAAAGACTTACATGTTGCTGTTGTCTGTAAGAGTTGGTAACACTACTTTACCAAAAAAGGCAATCTTGTCACTACGGTATACCCCGAGTGACACAACAACAATGCCAGGTTCGCAACTGCCACAACAAAAACAACAGTGTTATATAACGAAAACTTGTAAAGGACTCCCAGTCACTCAACAGGGCTAACAGATAAGAACTCCATGTAGGTAACGAAAAGACTAACTTCCAAGATACACATCAAACATTTATTGAATGAAAAAATGAGTGGTGGAAGACGGAGATGAGGAAGGAAAACGAACTGCCAACATGGCGGGGTGATTTAACAAGATCTTCCCGGGCGCGTAGTCGGCGCCATGGGGAAGAAAAACCTAACAACAATAAGCAAGTAAAAACAACTACTTACAACATAGTGAACTTCCAACACATCTCCCGAACACAAGTCTGCCCTGAAAAGGACAACACTCCTAACATCTACATCTCATTACAAGGTAAAAGAACATTGTCCTAAAGGACAGTATGCTGAGCTAAAACTATTACATTACTAAAACTGACTTCAACTATTCCACTGGGAAAATGACCACTCATCAAAACATTCTACACAAAATCCCCTCTAAGAAAAGTTGCTCAAGCTTAAATATTTCCTACAAATTTTACTTTGAAGTTTGTATAAAAGTTCACGAGACGTCTGACCCTATTGAAATTGTCTGTCTACTGACCTTAGGTAATAAGGTGTCAAACGTTTCCAGATTTAACTTTGTTACTAAATATAACTAGCCTAGACAGACGGCTCACCAAATGTATTAATAATTCTTGTGAAATTAACATGTCAGAACTGACTTTGAGTTAAAAAAAATTCCAAAGCTTATATTTTCTGTTACTCCTTTCGTCTGGTCATGTCGACCCAGACATTCCACTTTTGACACTTTCAGTTTTTCTCAACTATCAGTGAGATTTACAAATCGTAAACAACATAACATTGAACTATCTGTCATTAAGTAAGGGCTTTAAAATTATAGACCAAGTAATAGTTTTATCTTGGATAAAACCTTAGATAGTAAAAAAAACAAAAACTACAGTCACCAAATGCAGTACTGAAATACTACTACACCATGCTGATTGCCTGTTGTTGTATCCTGGGTGACTGTTGTTGTACACTGCTGGCTACCTGTTGTACTCTGGTGATTACTTGCTGTTGTATCCTGTTGATGTACTCTGTTAGATTGCCTGTTGTTGTACTCTGTTATTGATTGCCTGTTGCTCTACCTTGTTGTAAGTGTTGTACCCTGATGATTGCTTGTTGTTGTACTTTACTGATTACCTGTTCCTGTACTCTGCTCATTGCTTGTTGTTGTACTCTATTGATTGGCTGTTGTTGTACTCTACTGATTGCCTGTTTTTACACTCTACTGATTGCCTATTCCTGTACTCTACTGATTGCCTGTTTCAGTACTCTACTGATTGGCTGTTGTTGTTCTCTATTTATTGCCTGATGTTGTTCTCTACTGATTGCCTTTTGTACTGTGATGGATGCCTATTGTTCTACCCTCTGATTACATCTTATTACCTCTTGTTGTACTCTGCTGATTACATCTTGTTCTACTCTGCTGATTACATCGTGTTCTACCATGTACAGATGAAGCCTTGTCCTCTCTGACAATAATGGTTCCCAGTCTTAGCTTGTGACCGAAATTTAAGATCGTGAGAGGATATTGTATACTCTAAGTTTTGAAAAACATCTGTTTTTCATGGGTCAGTTGTCATGTACTATTGCTGATTTGTGATTGAGGGCATGTACTGTTGCTGTTCGGGAGGGGATGGTCCTGTACTGTTGCCGATTTATGGCCGGAGTCATGTACCATTGCTGATTTAGTCTCGTTGGTCATGTTCCAGTGCTGGTTTAGGTTCGCTGGTCATGTTCCAGTGCTGGTTTAGGTTCGCTGGTCATGTACCATTGCTGATCTAGGTTCGCTAGTCATATCCCAGTGCTGGTTTAAGGTCGTAGGTCATGTTTTGTTTGCTTGATTTAGGTTCGCCGGGCATGTTCCAATGCTGGTTTAAGGTCGTATGTCATGTACCATTGCTGATCTAGGTTCGCTAGTCACACCCCAGTGCTGGTTTAAGGTCGTAGGTCATGTACCATTGCTGATTTAGAGTCTCGAAAAGAAAACGTTGGGAGTCACTGAACTAAACTCATCTTCAGCTGAATCTGATAAGTGAGAAGTAGGCTGAGCCTGAAAGCTTAGGCTGAGTCTGAAAACTTACTTTATTCCTAAAGAACGCGACTCTTCATCATCTGAGCCTCTGGTGAAGTGTAATCATTTTTCTGCTGGTGGAGAGTTTTGTCATGATGATGATGATGATGGCTGTTGATTGAATGGTTAGCCAGATACATTATCAGTAATCAGCCCAGTTTTCACCCTTTCTCGTCGTTGGACATGGCTTTCTTCATTAAGCTTAATCTTTCTAAGCATTTGATCTAAAGTAGGCGAAGTTATACCTTCTCTTTCACACGCTGCGTACTTTTGGGCCATTATACGATTATTAATAGGCCCAGTTCCAATATTAAAGCAATGAAAAGGTATTAAATATCGCCAGAATTGGCAGAAAAGTGACACGGAGACATGAGGCGTGGAAATGCGATAAGCAAAATGGCGCCGATCGCCTCGTTGGACGCCATGTTGCGACCAGAAGCTGTCGGAGGAAAAAAAAGCACAAATAATAAGCTTGAATAGTTGGAAAGAGTGCAGTGTCTGCAAAGTGCGAAGAGCGAGGCATAATAAAATGACACATGCCTTTATCAGCGTAAAGCATGGCTTAGTTTTTGTTTTTTTTAAAAATATTATTATTAACTCGAAACAGTTGTCGGGAAAAAAAAACTCACAATGAAATTGTCACGTGCTATTCAAATTAAGTCACGTGTGTAGCAAATAGATTATGTTATTTTGCTGGAATACAAAGTTCCAGTTTTAGGTTTCTGCGTTGTTTCTGTATTGTGTGCCTCTTTCTTATAAGGAGATACCAAAAGATCTAAGTATTTAATTTTTCATTTGCCTTTTTTTTCTGTGTATCTTTTTTCATGTGTGTTGGTTTTTTTTTGTATGCGAGCCTTGAAAAAAGGCATTTGCTGAAATATTGGATGGTTGTATGTTCTTCATTTCAACGTGCTTATCTTATTTTCTTGCCTACTTTCATCATTTTTTTTTTGTGTGTGATAAAACTGAACCATACACCCGTCTGCCTTCATTACTAGAATCAGTTTTACCGCAATCGTTGTTTCGCTTATCTCTCTTTGCATCTGTAAACAAGACATATTTCAGACGTGGCATCAGAGGCACAAGGAATTTTGGGTGGAGTCGGTGGAAATATGACACATGAGAGAGTCAGACAGTAAGGGAGAAAAAGGAGTCAGGATTTTTTTTTTAAAGGAGAAAAAGGGAGGGGGGGGGGTCGGAGTCGATGGAAATGAACCATTTACGAATGAATCGGATTTGGAGTAGAACAGTAGAAGAAGAGAGAGTTCGAAGTCCGAGATTTAGGGTTGCGACATCAGATTTCAAGTAAAAAGAAATAATAAAGGGCAGTTTGTTCCAGCGGTTCCCAGAGCGCACGGGAGTCAGAGGGTGACGATGGATAAGAAGAGCGGCGGATCGGGACATCAAAGCTAACAGAGGCGCGAGAAGGCTTGGGAACCGTTGATCTCATCATATAAATGCGAGCCGAGGGACAAGGCTTGGGAACCGTTGATCTCATCATATAAATGCGAGCCGAGGGACAAGGCTTGGGAACCGTTGATCTCATCATATAAATGCAAGCCGAGGGACAAGGCTTGGGAACCGTTGATCTCATCATATAAATGCGAGCCGAGGGACAAGGCTTGGGAACCGTTGATCTCATCATATAAATGCGAGCCGAGGGACAAGGCTTGGGAACCGTTGATCTCATCATATAAATGCGAGCCGAGGGATAGATTATTTCCAGCACAGAAACTAGATACTAAGTCCTGGTAATCCTGCTGACCAAGAGGATTAAAATGAATCCTTCATAAAATGAAGGATTATTTCTTTCCCTGAGCCCCAGACTTGTATCACGTTTGTCTAGGCCGAGAGATCGATAAAATGAGGGAGTATGTGGCATTTAGATAACTTAAGATGAAGGAGATATGTTCATTGCTTTATTGACGTCGATGTACGAAGAGAAGATATGGGAAGACCTGAGAGATTATGGATTACCACGCCATTTCGTAACTGTCTGTGTAAGACAGAAGTGGTAATCCGCCAAAAATGTCGTAAGATATGACATCTTGTTAAGAGAGACAGATATGACATCTCTGTCAGTAGGATCGAGAGAAAGTGACAACAGATTGTCCACATTATGAGAAAGACAGACGAATCAGTTTTTAATGTTGAGAAGAATTACGAGACGACATGAAGAGATATGAAGACATGTAGCAGAGATAACGCTGGTAAACAGACTGACATGGGAGACAGCGGAGATGATGGCGAAGGACGGACAGACAGAAGCGGAAATCTCTTGCTGTCAGTAGCTCCATGTGTCTTAAGCAATGACGGAGCAAGAGAAGAGCTGGCGTTTCGTAGCAATATTCAGAAGTTTCTATGCCAGTGTCACTTGTAGTGTTGGTCAAAGCCATGTTAACTTTGAGGTGAAAATAGGAGTCAGGCAAGGATGTACCATGTTAACTTTGAGGTGAAAACAGGGGTCAGACAAGGATTATCATGTTAAATTTGAGGTGAAAACGGGGTTTAGACAAGGATGTACCATGTTAACTTTGAGGTCAAAACAGAGGTTAAACACAGATGTACCATGTTAACTTTGAGGTGAAAACGGGGTTTAGACAAGGATGTACCATGTTAACTTTGAGGTTAAAACAGAGGTTAAACAAAGATGTACCATGTTAACTTTGAGGTGAAAACAGGGACCAGACAAGGATGTACCATGTTAACTTTGAGGTCAAAACAGAGGTTAAACAAAGATGTACCATGTTAAATCTGAGGCTAAAACAGGGGTTAAACAATGATGTACCATGTAAACTTTGAGGTCAAAACAGAGGTTAAACAAAGATGTACTGTGTTAAATCTGAGGCTAAAACAGGGGTTAAACAAGGATGTACCATTTTAACTTTGAGATGAAAACAGGGGTAGACAAGGATTTACCATGTAAACTTTGAGGTTAAAACAGAGGTTAAACAAGAATGTACCATGAAAACTTGAGGTGAAAACAGGGATTAAACAAGGATGTACCATGAAAACTTGACGTGAAAACAGAGATCAGACAAGGATGTATCCTATCAGCTACTCTTTTCCATCATCTTCATAGACTAGGTGATGGACAAAACAACAGAAGTCGCCTAAAGAGGTATTAGATGGACAGTGTCCAGCATACTTGAGGATTTGTATTATGAACATATAACCTTCTAAGCACATGCTGGAAATTAATTGGTCAGTTGCACCGAAGAGTCCCCAACAGCATCGCTAACACAAGCCATGAGTTGGATACCCAGGGTAGAGGGGGGGGGGGATAAAGAGGCCAACTAAAGGCTACCTGGAGAACTGTAGAAGTGGAAATGAGTATCAGAGGTAGGGCTTAATACAAGGGCTGGCCATGGATCGTGAGAAATGGAGAGGATTTGTTGCTGCCCTGCAAGGCTCCACATGGCGTACTGGGTGATGATTGCTTAATCGATCACCGACCAAAGACGGACGCTTTTTTTTAGTTGGGAGACTTTCTTTCTTTCTTTCTTTTTTCTTTCTTTCTTTCTTTCTTTCTTTCTTTCTCACACACATACTCAGAATTCTGTCTCTCAAAAATACATTCACATTCAATGAATCTTCTTTTAGATTTATGTGAAGAAATTTTTTTTGTCCAGTTGTGATCACTGTTTAACTTGGAAAAAAAAAATCTGCACATTTATCCCCTGACAAAACGTAGACGTGGCTTAAATAAGAAAAGCCGTGAATACTCCTCCGCTCACCTTTGTAAGGCCCTCCCATACCTCTTAAAACTAACAAACGAGATTACCCACTATAATTTCAAATGTTTTCAATAATGTATTGGTTTAAACTCCGTTTTCGTGAAACTGGTATCGAAAGCATTTTGGCAAGAAAAAAAAACGTATCGACTATGACTCCTGGTACAAAATAAATAACTTAGTCCAGCCTTTTAAAATGACTAAAATGAAAAGACAGTGACCAATCCTAAAAGACTTGGGTAACGAATACGTGGGAAATTTCACATGCTGTACCCACAGCGGTTATATTTTATGGTTACTCAAATAGTGAACAGACCTCTTCTAGTCTCTTGACAGACGTAAGATAAAACGATTATCTCCCTTTCAGTGTCTTGACAGACGTAAGATGAAACGATTATCTCCCCTTCACTCTTTCGACAGGCGTAAGATGAAACGATTATCTCTTACAGGACTAAACTTGTACTGAATTAGGAAGGCACTGAATTTCTGACAGTCATTTTCTGTGATTAGCAGTATCATATGAAGGATGACTAGCAGATAAATGGGAAATGGGAATGTTTAAGACAGTGTTTAAGAATGGAAAAAGCTGCCAGTAAAAGACACTGAAGCTCCACCAGCAAGTATTTCCAGGTTTTGATGGGCGAAGAAAAGAGTGGCCAACTTTTACAAAACTGTACAACCAGGCACGAGCTCAGTGCGTGGAGCGAAGGCAGAAGCTGTGGGGCTGCTGGGGAGGACCTGGAGTAGGCTGTGGAGTTCATCATGGTGGTCTGATTTAGCATGACCAAGAACTTGAACGCAGAAGAAGAAGAAGAAGAAGGTGGGAAAAAGGTTCTGCAAGATTATGAATAATGAGCAATGAATGAGCAGTTCTTTGTATTGTAATTGACAGTCAGTCATTTGCATGTCCCTTGCGGAACTTTGCCTCTCTAACAGCTCTCCTGTAGGCCTCTTAGTTGTAAGCAAGATGGCCTGCCGCTGATGCATCCATTTCCAGATCATCAACAATGTCTTGCAGCCATCTTCGCCTTGGTCTTCCTCTCTTTCTTTTTCCCATTATGTCCCCTTACAAGACGGTCTTCTCTAGATTATCATGACGTTTAATGTGTCCAAAATAGTTAAGTTTTCTCTCTTTAATCCTCTTTACTAGCCAGCGCTACAGAAATATTAAGT
Source organism: Achatina immaculata (assembly GCA_009760885.1). NCBI lineage: Eukaryota > Metazoa > Mollusca > Gastropoda > Stylommatophora > Achatinidae > Lissachatina > Lissachatina immaculata. The sequence continues at coordinate 9,553,787 of CM019700.1, forward strand.
ACAGTTAAAGATCACACCACACCCTGGGACAGGACTTAATGATCCAGTGTTTGCATGACCTGCCGACAAGGTCAACCTGCGCTCTAAGTGATGCTAAATGAAATTCGGGAGACACGGAGAAGTGCCACAGCGTCCATTTACTATGCCTGAAACATTGCACTGCGAGGACTTTTCCGAGTATTTTCTTAAAGGAGTGAAGGAATGCGGTTGCTTACCAGTCCCAAAGAGGAGGGTTGATTTTCTCAAAGGAGTGAAGGAACATGGTGCTTGACCTGTCCTAAAGAGGAGGGTTCATTTCCTTAAGGGAGTAAAGAAAAATGGTGCTTTACCAGTCCTAAAGAGGAGGGTTCATTTCCTTAAGGGAGTGAAGAAACATGATGCTTTACCAGTCCTAAAGAGGAGGGTTAATTTTCTCAAAGGAGTGAAGAAACATGGTGCTTGACCTGTCCTAAAGAGGAGGGTTCATTTCCTTAAAGGAGTGAAGAAACATGGTGCTTGACCTGTCCTAAAGAGGAGTGTTCATTTCCTTAAAGGAGTGAAGAAACGTGGTGCTTTACCAGTCCTAAAGAGGAGGGTTCATTTCCTTAAAGGAGTGAAGAAACATGGTGCTTTACCAGTCCTAAAGAGGAGGGTTCATTTCCTCAAAGGAGTGAAGGAACATGGTGCTTGACCTGTCCTAAAGAGGAGGGTTCATTTCCTTAAGGGAGTAAAGAAAAATGGTGCTTTACCAGTCCTAAAGAGGAGGGTTCATTTCCTTAAGGGAGTGAAGAAACATGATGCTTTACCAGTCCTAAAGAGGAGGGTTAATTTCCTTAAGGGAGTGAAGAAACATGGTGCTTTACCAGTCCTAAAGAGGAGGGTTCATTTCCTTAAGGGAGTAAAGAAAAATGGTGCTTTACCAGTCCTAAATAGGAGGGTTCATTTCCTTAAAGGAGTAAAGAAACATGGTGCTTTACCAGTCCTAAAGAGGAGGGTTCATTTCCTTAATGGAGTGAAGAAACATGGTGCTTTACCAGTCCTAAAGAAGAGGGTTCATTTCCTTAAAGGAGTGAAGAAACATGGTGCTTTACCAGTCCTAAAGAGGAGGGTTCATTTCCTTAAAGGAGTGAAGAAACATGGTGCTTGACCTGTCCTAAAGAGGAGTGTTTATTTCCTTAAGGGAGTAAAGAAACATGGTGCTTTACCAGTCCTAAAGAGGAGGGTTCATTTCCTTAAGGGAGTGAAGAAACATGGTGCTTTACCAGTCCTAAAGAGGAGGGTTCATTTCCTTAAGGGAGTAAAGAAACATGGTGGTTTACCAGTCCTAAAGTGGAGGGTTCATTTCCTTAAGGGAGTGAAGAAAGAAGAGGGTTCACTGCCGTGTTACTTCTTCTTCGTCGCTCACCCAAATGCTGGCAAGTCTCTTACATATGTTCGTCCCTGGTTTTCAGCATCACCGCAGAGCTTCTCCTGTAGGGGGTGGGGTGGGGGGGGCCTGGGGTCTGGCCAGGTCCTTTGCCTGAGTGGGTTTCGTAGCTGGCAACTCTGGAGGATGCCATGTGGAGTCTGTTGTTCTTTGCTGGACTTCACATGAAACGAAGGAAAGAAGATTCTTCAAGTGGCTGTTTATGTAGACCGAGTGTGCCGGATTCTGCTGGATGATAAACAGTTGACTGAAGGGGTTCTGTCTGTAGTAGCAGTTAGAAGGAGTGGATTACAAGACAGGATGAAGTTATCAGTTTCATGTCTTCGGCTTCATCAACTGTCTGTGGTAGCAGTTAGAAGGAGTGGATTACAAGACAGAATGAAGTTATCAGTTTCATGTCTTCGACTTCATCAACTGTCTGTGGTAGCAGTTAGAAGGAGTGGGTTACAAGACAGGATGAAGTTATCAGTTTCATGTCTTCGACTTCATCAACTGTCTGTAGTAGCAGTTAGAAGGAGTGGGTTACAAGACAGAATGAAGTTATCAGTTTCATGTCTTCGACTTCATCAACTGTCTGTAGTAGCAGTTAGAAGGAGTGGGTTACAAGACAAGATGAAGTTATCAGTTTCATTTCTTCGACTTCATCAACTGTCTGTGGTAGCAGTTAGAAGGAGTGGGTTACAAGACAGGATGAAGTTATCAGTTTCATGTCTTCGACTTCATCAACTGTCTGTGGTAGCAGTTAGAAGGAATGGTTTACAAGACAAGATGAAGTTATCAGTTTCATGTCTTTGGCTTCATCAACTGAGGATGAATCTGGGGTTTGAAAAAAAAAGTAATTGAAACAAACGGAGTGAACTAAGCTTCGCCAAATAGAAAGGATTCCTTCAAACTCGCTTAAAACGAAATACCAAAACACCCAGAAGCAGTGGACAAACAGCAGATACCCACAGTCCCCTAAACAAGCAACAACAAACAACAACTTTCAGACTAGGGACCAGACACTGCAGGCCCAACGCCTTTCTTCACAAGATAAAGACTGAGCCAACAGCCCACTCAATGCATGTGCCACAACAGCCCCCAGTCTTCTGGACATACCTCGTATACTGCAGACCTGTACCATACACAGAGACCTCAGGGCCCAAATATGGCCCCCGAGAGAGAATCAAGGAGGAGAAACTCTGGGGTTCATACCAAGACCTCCTGCTGACACCAGGACTCATGGAGGCAACCCGACTTCCCGTTTAGAAAGCTGTGCACACGAAACTGAACGAAGAAGAAGAAACATTTTAAAAATGAGTAAATTTCGAATGCATTTCTCACTTGCACTGATTCATCAAGATTGCTTATCAGAATAAACAGTGCTAGAAGCCATCTCTTTATACCCCGAAGTTGTTGTTGTTGTTGGGATTTTCAGGGTACAGACTCAAGTCAGTTGTTGAGAGTTTGGTCTCCGCTCTCGCAATTAATAGATCAGATTTGAAAGACGGGCCTGCTTGCCCAATTCTTTACCCTCTGAAAATAAAGATAATTCATTTCAATTCCTACTCTCTCTCCCTCTCTCTCTCTCTTCCTCTCTCTCTCCCTCTCTCTCTCTTCCTCTCTCTCTCCCTCTCTATCTTCCTCTCTCTCCCTCTCTTTCTTTATCTCCCCCCTCTCTATCTTCCTCTCTCATTCTTTCCTATCTCTCAGCTTCAATGTTAATTATGTTTGTTACATGAACGGCATATTTGTAGAATGTCTGGAATAGAGTGAAAGATGTATGATAAAGGGCAGAATGTCAGACGGGCCTGCGTGCCCAATTCTTAACCCTTTTGAAATAAAGATCAATCAATCCTTTTCTCTCCTTCATAGCCCACTTCTTGACTCCAGATCGGTGGAAATAACTAGATCGTACAGATAACTTCACGTTATTGGGGTGGGGGGGTGGGGGGAGTGGGAGTGAGACGTAGCCAGGAGATAAGATCTGAACCAGCAACCCACTGATGTGTAACCCGACTTCAAGGTGTGTTGTCACATTCTGCCGAGCTGTTACTGGTGTGTTGTCATATTCTACCGAGCTGTTACTGGTGTGTTGTCACATTCTGCTGATCTGTTACTGGTGTGTTGTCATATTCTACCGAGCTGTTACTGGTGTGTTGTCATATTCTACCAAGCTGTTACTGGTGTTTTGTCATATTCTACCAAGCTGTTACTGGTGTGTTGTCATATTCTACCAAGCTGTTATTGGTGTTTTGTCATATTCTACCAAGCTGTTACTGGTGTGTTGTCACATTCTGCTGAACTGTTACTGGTGTGTTGTCATATTCTACCGAGCTGTTACTGGTGTGTTGTCACATTCTGCTGATCTGTTACTGGTGTGTTGTCATATTCTACCGAGCTGTTACTGGTGTGTTGTCATATTCTACCAAGCTGTTACTGGTGTTTTGTCATATTCTACCAAGCTGTTACTGGTGTGTTGTCATATTCTACCAAGCTGTTATTGGTGTTTTGTCATATTCTACCAGGCTGTTACTGGTGTGTTGTCACATTCTGCTGAACTGTTACTGGTGTGTTGTCATATTCTACCGAGCTGTTACTGGTGTTTTGTCATATTCTACCGAGCTGTTACTGGTGTGTTGTCATATTCTACCGAGCTGTTACTGGTGTGTTGTCATATTCTACTGAGACATTACTAACGGGTAATAGAGAGGAAAATAAAATCACATTACATTTATCCCAGTTTACATTACATTTATCCCAGTTTACATTACATTTATTCCGGTTGACATTAAACGAGATGCAAAGGAATGTGATGACCACTGGACTATCAGCCTCTCATGTCACATAACGAAGCTACTTCTGAGAATTATTATGAGAAGAACAAGGAAAAAGATAAAAATGGATATAGCAGATGAACAGTTTGGATTTGTTGAAGGAAAGGGAATACACAGTGCCATTTATGCTTTACGAACACTAACAGAAAGAGCTTTAGAAGTACAGAAAGATCTCTACTTATGCTTCATTGATTACACCAAGACATTCGACAAAGTGAAACATAATGAAATTATTAAAATGCTTGAAGACATCAGTATAGACGGCAAAGACCTGAGGATTATAAAACATCTATAGTGACAGCAAGAAAGCAGCAATTCGAGTTGAAAATAGAACTGGAAAATATCAACCTATAAAACAAGGGGTGCAACAAGGATGTGTACTATCTCCAGACCTTTTTTCTCTGTACAGCGAGAATATTCCAAGAATGATCATCACAGAACCAGGCATAAAAATTGGAGGATACAATATTAACAATCTTCGGTATGCTGACGATACAGTACTGATAGCTGAGAACCAACAAGACCTGCAAAATTTCATGAATAAAGTCGCCAAAGAAAGCGAACAGAAAGGCCTTACTTTGAACACCAGAAAGACATTAACTATGGTTATATCTAAGAAATAGAATCCCTCAACATGCAGTATAAAATTAAACGGAACTATTCTAAAGCAGGTACAGAAATTCAAATACCTTGGAGCAGTAATAACTTCAGATGGGAAATGAAGAACAGAAATTAGGAACAGAATAGGCCAAGCAAAGACTACATTTCAGAGAATGAAAAACATATTATCCAACACATCCTTATCAATGAATGTTAGAAAACGAGTCCTAAAATGCTATATTGAACCTATCTTGTTGTATGGAAGTGAATTATGGACAATAGGCAAGTCTGCACAAAAATCATTGGAAGCAGCAGAAATGTGGTTTATTAGAAGAATGGTGCGAATCCCCTGGACAGCAAAAATAAGTAATGAAGAATGTATGAGAAGAGCTGGAGAGACAAAAAAATATTGTAAAAAAAAATAAGAGAAAGACAATGTCCTTTCATAGGACATGCAATGAAAAGAGAAATTGAAAATATTATAACAATAGGAAAAATATAAGGAAGAAGATCAAGAGGAAGACCAAGAGAAATGATAGTGGACAGTCTGACGGGATGGTGTGAGAGGAGATCACAAACTGAACTGATGGCCTGCATGAAGGATCGGGTACTCTGGAGAAGCATAATAGCCAACACCAGTCGGCACGGCACATGATGATGATGATTACATTACCTTTTTCCTAGTTTCAGTTTTTAAAAAAAATATACATGAAAGAGATGAGGTTTAATTCCTCACTTCCAAAATCTCAAACTTATTCATCCATTAACAAGATAATCTGATTCAGCGATGCACATTTCTCATGCCGCATATAGCGAGGGGCAAGAGATTTGTGATAAGCTATTATTTATTTCCTCGGGAACAAAAGCTGATCTTTCTTTTAAAGAACATTCCATAATGTAAGGCTAAGACTGGGAGAAGAATTGTTCAAATCTTGATGGACGACTTGTAACAGAACACCGGCCGCCGGATGGGCATTGGGGCATTATGCAGAGACTGGCTAGGGAAAGTGAGAGATGGAGAGAGATTGTGTTGCTGCCGTGTAAGGGGCGCCACAAAAACACGTCACGGAGGGTAACTGCTCGGTTCGACCTCTCCCATCAGGGGCGTGAATTTTTGCCTTAACACGTTCTTGCAAGTTCTTTGTGTTTGGGGGAGGGGGTTCGATTGGGTTAAATTTTTCAGTAAATACGGGGAACCAGAACTACAAGACCGGGTTAGTTCAGCCATTTTGTTGTCTAAAATTCAAGAACATGGATGAGGGACAAAGTTTTAAGTCGTACTTTTCCGGTAAATAAAGCTGTTCCAAATAAAAGATGAAAACCCTTTGTTAGTTCAAGGCCGTTCACGGGTGGGTTTAGGTTTCAAGGCGCTGCACAGTTCTTCAGATGGAGAGATAACAACTTCCACGTGCCTGAAGAACTGTCATCATCAATCTTTGTTACGCCCTGGGGAATGTAAGAAAGAGACAAGAATCTAGCGCCTGGGGAATGTAAGAAAGAGACAAGAATCTAGCCCCTGGGGAATGTAAGAAAGAGACAAGAATCTAGCCCCTGGGTAATGTAAGAAAGAGACAAGAATCTAGCGCCTGTGTAATGTAAGAAAGAGACAAAAATCTAGCCCCTGGGGAATGTAAGAAAGAGACAAGAATCTAGCGCCTGGGGAATGTAAGAAAGAGACAAGAATCTAGCCCCTGAATAATGTAAGAAAGAGACAAGAATCTAGCGCCTGTGTAATGTAAGAAAGAGACAAGAATCTAGCGCCTGGGGAATGTAAGAAAGAGACAAGAATCTAGCGCCTGGGGAATGTAAGAAAGAGACAAGAATCTAGCGCCTGTGTAATGTAAGAAAGAGACAAGAATCTAGCCCCTGGGGAATGTGAGAAAGAGACAAGAATCTAGCGCCTGTGTAATGTAAGAAAGAGACAAGAATCTAGCGCCTGTGTAATGTAAGAAAGAGACAAGAATCTAGCGCCTGTGTAATGTAAGAAAGAGACAAGAATCTAGCGCCTGTGTAATGTAAGAAAGAGACAAGAATCTAGCGCCTGTGTAATGTAAGAAAGAGACAAGAATCTAGCGCCTGTGTAATGTAAGAAAGAGACAAGAATCTGGCGCCTGTGTAATGTAAGAAAGAGACAAGAATCTAGCGCCTGTGTAATGTAAGAAAGAGACAAGAATCTAGCGCCTGGGTAATGTAAGAAAGAGACAAGAATCTAGCGCCTGAGTAATGTAAGAAAGAGACAAGAATGATGGGAGCAATGATGGAGAAGATCCTTAGGGTCGGTGATAATGGAGAAGATCCTTAGGGTCAGTGATAATGGAGAAGATCCTTGTGGTTCGGTAGTGATGGAGAAGATCCTTGTGGTTCGGTAGTGATGGAGAAGATCCTTGTGGTTCGGTAGTGATGGAGAAGATCCTTGTGGTTCGGTAGTGATGGAGAAGATCCTTAGGGGCGGTGATAATGGAGAAGATCCTTAGGGGCGGTGATAATGGAGAAGATCCTTAGGGGCGGTGATAATGGAGAAGATCCTTAGGGGCGGTGATAATGGAGAAGACCCTTGTGGTTCGGTAGTGATGGAGAAGACCCTTAGGGGCAGTGATAATGGAAAAGATCCTTGTGGTTCAGTAGTGATGGAGAAGATCCTTGTGGTTCGGTAGTGATGGAGAAGATCCTTGTGGTTCAGTAGTGATGGAGAAGATCCTTAGGGGCAGTGATGATGGAGAAGATCCTTGTGGTCTGGTAGTGATGGAGAAGATCCTTGTGGTTCGGTAGTGATGGAGAAGATCCTTAGGGGCGGTGATGATGGAGAAGATCCTTGCGGTTCGGTAGTGATGGAGAAGATCCTTGTGTTCAGTAGTGATGGAGAAGATCTTGTGGTTCAGTAGTGATGGAGAAGATCCTTGTGTTCAGTAGTGATGGAGAAGATCCTTAGGGGTGGTGATGAGGGAGAAGATCCTTAGGGGCGGTGATGATGGAGAAGATCCTTAGGGGCGGTGATAATGGAGAAGATCCTTAGGGGCGGTGATGATGGAGAAGATCCTTAGGGGCGGTGATGATGGAGAAGATCCTTAGGGGTGGTGATGATGGAGAAGATCCTTAGGGGCGGTGATGATGGAGAAGATCCTTAGGGGCGGTGATGATGGAGAAGATCCTTAGGGCCGGTGATGATGGAGAAGATCCTTAGGGCCGGTGATAATGGAGAAGATCCTTAGGGGCGGTGATGATGGAGAAGATCCTTAGGGGCGGTGATGATGGAGAAGATCCTTAGAGGCGGTGATGATGGAGAAGATCCTTAGGGCCGGTGATAATGGAGAAGATCCTTAGGGGCGGTGATGATGGAGAAGATCCTTAGGGGTGGTGATGAGGGAGAAGATCCTTGTGGTTCAGTAGTGATGGAGAAGATCCTTAGGGGTGGTGATGAGGGAGAAGATCCTTGTGGTTCAGTAGTGATGGAGAAGATCCTTAGGGGCGGTGATGAGGGAGAAGATCCTTAGGGGCGGTGATAATGGAGAAGATCCTTTGGGGGCGGTGATGATGGAGAAGATCCTTAGGGGTGGTGATGATGGAGAAGATCATTGTGGTTCAGTAGTGATGGAGAAGATCCTTAGGGGTGGTGATGATGGAGAAGATCCTTGTGGTTCAGTAGTGATGGAGAAGATCCTTAGGGGTGGTGATGAGGGAGAAGATCCTTGTGGTTCAGTAGTGATGGAGAAGATTCTTAGGGGCGGTGATAATGGAGAAGATCCTTTGGGGGCGGTGATGATGGAGAAGATCCTTAGAGGCGGTGATGATGGAGAAGATCCTTAGGGGCGGTGATAATGGAGAAGATCCTTAGAGGCGGTGATAATGGAGAAGATCCTTAAGGGCAGTGATGATGGAGAAGCAGCGGGATATAGGATCATATGAACTTGGCGGGGGAAAAAAAAACCTGGGAGCACTACGGATGTATCACGGGGACGGCAGACCGATAGGTTGAGAACCAATGCAGTACAGACATCGCCAGCTGTCATATACATCATATTCCAATAACTCTGAGGGCGGGGTAGGGGGGAGGAGAATGTGTGCTCTAGCATGCCCAGTATTCTTTATCTACAGTCAGGGAGGCCCCGGCTTAGTATGGTGATTATGAAGTGGTGTGATTGATTGCATGAATAAGCAGGACCGGAACGAGGCACACTTGGGTTCGTTAGTTCAAAGGTCACTGCTCGGGGTCGTGTTTACGGACGCTCATGTAAAATATTTCAGCCTATACCGAAGCAGGGCCACAGAGCTAGCGATGTCTCAGCCTGTACCCAAAGCGGGGCCACAGAGCTAGCCATGTCTCAGCCTGTACCCAAAGCGGGGCCACAGAGCTAGCGATGTCTCAGCCTGTACCCAAAGCGGGGCCACAGAGCTAGCGATGTCTCAGCCTGTACCCAAAGCAGGGCCACAGAGCTAGCGATGTCTCAGCCTGTACCCAAAGCGGGGCCACAGAGTTAGCGATGTCTCAGCCTGTACCCAAAGCGGGGCCACAGAGCTAGCGATGTCTCAGCCTGTACCCAAAGCGGGGCCACAGAGCTAGCGATGTCTCAGCCTTTACCCAAAGCGGGCCCACAGAGCTAGCAATGTCTCAGCCTTTACCCAAAGCGGGGCCACAGAGCTAGCGATGAATCAGCCTTTACCCAAAGCGGGGCCACAGAGCTAGCGATGTCTCAGCCTTTACCCAAAGCGGGACCACAGAGCTAGCGATGTCTCAGCCTGTACCCAAAGCGGGGCCACAGAGCTAGCGATGTCTCAGCCTTTACCCAAAGCGGGACCACAGAGCTAGCTATGAATCAGCCGGGGTTTTTTGGGGGGCCGCCTGCCTGCGCACGTGGATCGTTCCTGAAAACCCAACATGGGTCAGAGCACATTCTGTGGTCGACGATTGATATGTCATGAAGACATAACGATAACAAAAGGCTACACTGAAAAGTAAACATTAAACACAGATCTGGCTTGAGCTGCTGTGGAAAGCGTTTTTCATCAATTATATCTACTTTATCCGTTTCGATCTGTAACAAACACACAGATTTCAGGTAACAGTTTATAAGAAATAAATCTATAAATATACACAAAACAGTGATTGGGTTAACCGGCAATTGTCTGTGAATTACCGATAAAATGTTAACAAAAGGAGAGAAAAATCCATACTCTTTAATGTCGTCGATTACTGTGACCGGTTTATATTATTTAAAAAAAAAACGTGGTAAAAAGCAACCAGCGAAATCGGGTTGATTACAACCCGATTTCGCTGGTTGCTTTTTACCACCAGGCCAGTAAACTGATGATGCTCAACTTGCGTGTAGAAAAATCAGCCGGTTTTCATTCTGGTTCACCACATAATCATTTTGCGAAGATTAAATCACGTGAACATTTACTATCCAGTGATGTTTGTGAAGAAAAAACAAGTATAAAGTACCGAGGCAAGATTTGGCAATGGAATGACGGTGCCCTGGGTTGTTTCCCTTTGCCTTAGGCTCGGCTTGTATGCGGGGTTCCCCGCTAGCCTTTGTTTAAACATGTCTCTACGTACATGTACATATACTGACAGAGGCATGCCGCAAGGCAGCAGGGTAACTGTTTTGGTCTCAGTCAGTCAGACATTTGCATGTCCCTTGCGGAACTTTGTCTCCCAAACAGCTCTCCCGTAGGCCTCTCGGTTGCAAGCATCATGCCCTGCAGCTGATGCATCCATTTGCAGATCATCAACGATTTCTTGCAGCCATTTTCACTGTGGTCTTCCTCTCTTTATTTTTCCCATTATGTATCCTTCCAAGACGGTTTTCTCTAATTATCATGACGTTTAATGTGTTCAAAATATTTAAGTTTTCTCTCTTTACGCCTCTTTTACTAGCCAAACTTCTTCAATATTAAGTTCTTGTAGTATAGATATATTTGTTCTTTTTTGTGCCAATGATATTTGGAGAACTTTTCTGTAGCATTTACATTCAAAGGCATTTATGTGTTTCTCAGCTGTTTTGTTAAGTGTCCAGGTCTCACAGACATATGTTGCGATGGGAAAGATGCATGCCCTTAAAAATCTTATTTTTGTAGTTCTGTCTGTTCCTCTCCACAGATTCTTTAGTTGTTTTACTTTCTGAAGAGCGATAGATGTCCTCCTTTTCTTTAGTTGTTTTACTTTCTGAAGAACGATAGATGTCCTCCTTTTCTTTAGTTGTTTTTACTCTCTGAAGAACGATAGATGTCCTCCTTTTAATTTTCCTCGTTAATGGAGGTTGTACTGATTCAATGTTCGCTGCTGTTTATTCGATATTCACAGCTGATTTCTGTATCTAGAGGTCACTCCACCACCTGTCAGCAGGCGACGCGCCTGGTGGAAGGACATGCCCCCCCCCCCCCCCCAAGTAACAACTGAAAAATTCGAGGGAAGAAAAGGAGAGGAAATCAAAGAGAAGGATATCTCAGTGGCATGGAGAAAGAAAAGCATTGAACTAACCACCAAGGGCCATACAAAGTGGAGGAACACAATCACCAGCGCTATCCACCACAGCACAGAAGTACATGGTGACAGACAGGTATAAACCTAGCGCAATCACTGACAAAGCCACTACGGGAGAGCTGTGATAACAGACAGTTAAACTTCAAAAAAGGAGTTTAAAACAAAGATAGGAGCAGCTTTAGCCAATAAGCGAAAATTAGTTGTGGCGTTTCATCTTTTGTCTTGTTCATACAAAAACATATATACCGAAGAAGTAGACACGGAAGAGAAAATCTAAATCTTCATGTATAATACATAATACATAATAAATCGAGTGTAAATCATCATGTGTACTACATAATACACAATAAATCGAATCTAAATCATCATGATTGATACATAATACGTAAGAAATAGTCTAAATCTTCATATATGATACATAATACCTATGATATATAATACATAAGAAATCAAGTCTAAATCTTCATGTATGATACACAATACCTATGATACATAATACATAAGAAATTAAGTGTAAATCTTCATGTATGATACATAATACCTAAGAAAGCGGGTGGGGAAGGAAAAAAATGAGGGTAGGGGGGTTAGATTAAGATGAAAAATAAAACAACAGAAAAGAGTTTAAGGAAGTGAACCAGCGTTCCTGGATTTTCCTTGACAGTGAGAGATATACGCGGTGTATGCTTGTACTTATACATGACTATGTATGTCTGGGACCGCCTGTCCTGAATATCATTTTTATGTTGATTATTCACTTATTAGTTATCGAGGTCAAGGCCTGTGAGAGGAAGGTTGTAACCTTGATCAAAACTTCGTTCTTCCCCCCGCCCCCACTTCCACACCGAAATTATCAGTTTTCATCCACAACGGGTTGGAGTGGCTGTCAGATGTGGCAACCAGCGGCCCATAACTGACATGCTAGATTCAGGGTTAGCGGGCCATAGCTGATCAAGACCCTGTCCCACCTCTCCGTTGGTACCCCCAGTAATCGGCCTAGCCTGGCTAACGGGGGCGAGGATCGCCATGGTCCACATGGTGGTGGAGTCTGCTAAAGAAGTACTGCATGGCCTCTTCTGTAAGCTCCTGTCTGGGACCGAAAAGAAAAAGCCGCCGTAACTTCCACCCAGGGTGTGCTGTGTTTCTACATCTTCACCGAATAAGCTGCAAAGAGCATCAGCTCACAGTTCTAGGGAGATAGAAGAAGAAGAAGAAGAAGAAGATCCATGACGTCGGAAAATCAGAAGTGAGAGGAGTTAAAGACGGTGCCAATTTCTTCTGTCTTCTTCTTTTCTTCTTCTTCTTCTACTCAGTTTTCTAACCAGGGAGCTGGGCTGCCTCCATGAATCCTACTCTTAGCTGGAACCCCAGAATTTTTCTTCTTTTCCTCAGCGCTCCTCTCTCGAGGCCATACCTAGGCTCTGAGGTGTGTAGTGTGAGTTCAGGAGAGATATTTCCGATTTCTTCTCTCCACGTTAGTGCCTTCCCCCGCCTTAGTCTCTTTAGCTGCTCTGTTGACAGTTAAGAAGACAGTCTTAAGACAGACAGATATCACCTGTTGTGGGTTTTGCCAAGTACCATCTTGCCGAGCAGCTTCTGTCATGGCTGGCTCCACCGATGTTTGCGTGTAAGTCAACATTTAACAGCAGGCACTGTTTGTGTTTTAAGTGAGTAGCTCTGTTTGTACTTGTCTCGTCTGTGTCAGAGCCACATATATCTTATGTGATTTGCTTCCATTTACTTCTAGTTTGCTGACGGAGCGAAATCTTTATGGGGAAAAATAATTACTCGAATACCTCCATGTATTTGTTTTTCTTTCCCGTTACATGACGCATCGGTCTCCCGTAGAAACTGTAACATGGAGAGAATATCGACTTTCCGTACACGGACTGCTACATCTACTGTTCTGTTATTTTGAACATGTACGGTAGGTATGGTTGTACAAAAACACAATACATCACTAAAATTGTAACAATTTTATTTTTAATTGCCGGCTTTTATCCTGGCCTTCAAATAATCGCCGTGTCTCTCTCTCTCTCTCTCGCCCCCCCCCCCAAAGCATGATTTGAAATAGTAATTTTTCATGTTAATCTCTCCTTCAAGTTACCGTATTGTGTAACGTAATAGGTCTGTGGCCCGAAGCTGTGATGTCGACAGACTAGATAATTATGTGGTTTCGTAATTCGACAATTAACCGTGGCCAAGTATGTTTTCGGTGATGTTTTCTTGCAGTTGATGTATTGACTCTTTGTTTAAGCGCGTCGACGCCCTTGGGTTTGTTTACTTCCTGGCTGTCGCTTGAGAAGCTGGGCGGGGTTCGCGCATTGATTTCCTCGGGGGTTTGGGGGCAGTCTTTTGTTTCTTTTTGTTGGGTGTACAAAGTCCGAAGTCTGTACATCAATCAAGGGGTTGGGGGGTCATGCGAGTGGTGAGGATCTGGAATGTTTTGTCCAATGAGAGAAGAGGGCTTCTAGGGCAGGTGGTCTGGTCACCGAAACTGGGCTGGTCACACAGTGACAGAGGAGATGTTGGGGGGGGGGGGTTTGGTGGGTTCTGTTCTCATTTTTTTTAGCTGCGGTTTTCAAAGTGGGTTATATCGTTCGTCTCCCCCTCTTCTCCCCCCCCCCCCACAATCAAACATGGAGGGAGGGGATATCCAGAAGAGGGCCAGTTATGGAGAATGCATCTGCTTCAACAGAGCGAAAACTGTGATGGGGGAGGGGGGGGCGGCCACGACGACAACATATTGTATGGCCCACTCTGGGGGCGCTAGGACTGTTCCCTACAAGACAAGTGGGGGGTAGTTTGGAACCGGTAAGATGGCGAGGGCCAGGAAAACACTTTGTCCACAGGAGACCCCAAGGGAAAAAAAAAGCAGGAACAGATTCTGTCATATAAAGACCAGGTGTTTGTTGGGGCAGTGGCTACGATCACTGACTAGTACAGTTCACTGCCCGGAAGGAAAGCAATGGTAAACTGTCTTCTGTAAATATACAAAGAAACCCAAACAGCAATCATGGAAAGTCAGACAGGAAAAAGATCTGGTTGTGAGGCCCCAAGGCCAGATAGATCTACACTGGGGAAGAGTGTGAGACAGAGGTCAGTGCTAGTAACTGTGATGACGGACAAAATCCTGACAGTGTTACCAAGGAAAACCCCTGCATCAAACTAAAAAGAAAAATAAAAGTAGGAACATGGAGTGTAAGAAGTATGTATGAGGGGAAGTATCAAATAATAAGTGACGAGATGAAAAGAACGGGGATACACATTTTGGGAATCTGTGAACATCGATGGAAAGGATCAGGACACTTCAAGAGCGAGAATGATAATATCTTTATATACTCTGGTGGAGAATTAGGAAGAAAGAATGGAGTGGCTTTTTACTTGGACAAATCAACATCAAAAGCATTACTAGGTTACAATCCAGTAAGTGATAGAATCCTCACAATCAGACTTAAGGCACTCCTAGAAATGTGACAACCAATCAGATATATGCACCTACATCAACAGCAGAAGAAGAGGAAGTAGAATACATTTATAACACACTGCAAACGACGATAGACCAGGTACGGAAAAATGACATTGTGTTAATAATGGGGGATTTTAATGCAAAGATTGGTACAGAAAGCGACGGACATGTTGTAGGGAAATTTAGCATAGGACATATGAATGAGGCAGGTGACAATCTAATGGCGTTTTTACATAGAAAATGAGCTAATGATCGCTAACACACTTTTTAAATAACACCCAAGAAGACTTTACACATGGACATCACCTGATGGGAAAATCAAGGATCAAATAGATTACATTTTAGTGCAAAGAAGGTGGAGATGAAGTATAACATCAGCAAAAACATTACCGGGCGCTGATTGTGGCACGGACTATGAGTTATTAATAGCAGACAAGAAGATAAAAATAAAAAAGACAGGTGCAGGATCAAGACCACTCCGCTTTGATCTTACCAAAATACCAGAACAATACGGTATAGAAGTGAAGAACCATTTCGAAATCCTGATGGCTGCACAAGAGGAGATGACACCAGATGAATTGGCTACGCAGGCCAGATATATCTTAATAACAACAGTTAAAGACATGGTTCCAGTAAAGAAAACACAAAAGAATGGATGGATTACAGCAGGCATATTAGAACTGATAAAACAACGTAGAGAAATAAAGACGCAATGGAAAGTGACAAACAACAAAAAAGAGGAATATAAATCTTTAACAAAAGAATTACGGTGAAACATAAGAAAAGACAAAAAAAAAACAATACATACAAGATTGTTGTGAAAGAATAGAAGGATATCAGAAGTATGGAAGAGATAGTGAAATGTTTAAAGAAATGAAGACATTGACGAGAAATGTCACGCCTAAGCTAAATGTAAATTGTGACGAGATGGGGAATACCTTGACAGAGACAAGGAAATTTTAGAAAGATGGAAGGAATATTGTAGAGGAATGTATGAAACAACTAACTGTGAAAGCAGAAATCTACAACGTGAATTATTATTGGAGGAGAAAGAACCCGGACCGACAATAGAAGAAGTTTTATGGGCAATAAAGAATCTGAAAAATGGTAAATCACCAGGATGTGATGAGATAACAGCTGAACCTATTAAAGTAGGAGGAAAGGAATGTGCAACAATCTATCATGGACTATGTAAAAAGATTGACATTCAGGTATTTGGCCAAAAGAATGGAAAAGAACTGTATTCATACCACTCCAAAAAAGGGTAACCTGAAATTATGCACAAACTACAGAACTGTTGCCCTGATTAGTCATGCCAGTAAAATTCTGTTAAAAATCATAATGGGGAGACTTCATAAGAAAATAGAAGAAGTCAATATGGTCCAAGCTGGTTTCAGGCAAGGAAGAGGATCAAGAGATCATATATTCAATATAAGATTAATAAGAGAGAAATGCAGAGAATTTAATGTGAATCTATATTTATCGACTACTCAAAGGCATTTGATTGTGTACAACATCAGAAACTTTGGGAAATAATGGAAAAAATGAGATTTCCAACACATTTGATACATTTAACATCTCTGCTGTATCTAGACCAACAAGCAGCAGTAAGAATAAATGGTGAAACAACAAGTTGGTTTGACATAAAACAAGGGGTCCATCAGGGGTGCATATTGTCACCCTACTTATTTAACTTGTATACTGAAAATATAATGAGGAATGTTAGAGAAGATGTAGACAAAGAATATTACGATGCCATAACAATTGGAGGTTATGAAATACCAGAGATTAGATATGCTGATGACACAGTATTACTGTCCACGACACAAAAAGGAATAGAAAAACTAATTATGTCAGTCCGTAAGAACACAGAAGAGCAAAACCCCTATCTTAATGCAAAGAAAACTAAATTGGTGACAACTGACAAAACAAATAAGGCAGCTGAAATATGTATCAATGAGGAAAAACTGGAAGAAATGGAGAGTTTTGAATATCTTGGATCATTATTAACTAATAATAGAGATAGAATGAGGGAAATTAGAAGGAGGACATCTATCACTCCTCAAATAAAACAACTAGAGAATCTGTGGAGAGGAACAGACAGAACTATAAAAATAAGATTTTTAAGGGCATGCATCTTTCCCATGGCAACATATGCCTGTGGTACCTGGGCACTTAACAAAACAGCTGAGAAACACATAAATGCCTTTGAATGTAAATTCTACAGAAGAGTTCTTCAGATATCATGGACACAAAAAAGATCAAAATATATCCATACTACAAGAACTTAATATTGAAGAAAGTTGGCTAGTAAAGAAGACTGAACAGAGAAAACTTAAATATTTTGAACACATTTAACGTCATGAGAATTTAGAAAAGACAGTATTGGAAGGGTTCATAATGGGAAAAAGAAAAAGAGGAAGACTAAGGCGAAGGTGGCTACAAGACATCGTTGATGCAAATTGATGCATCAGAAGCAGTCCATCTTGCTCACAACCGAAAGGCCTACAGGAGTGCTGTTAGGGAGGCAAAGTTCCACAAGGGACATGCAAATGAATGAATGAATGTTATTTTTTGTTGTTGTTGTTGATGATGATGATGATGACTTCTTCCTGTTATAAGTAACCGGGAACTTGCTGGTGGCAGATGTGAGTAGAGCTTTATTAAAGCTGTAGTAGAGCTATAGTGGAGCTTTTGTAAAGCTGCAGTAGAGCTTTAGTAAAGCTGCAGTAAAGGTCGAGTAACAAAATGTTAAAGTTATTGAAACAAAATGTCCGCCATGTTGCTTGTGTAGTTACCTGAGATGATATGATTTTTTTCTTATAATTCTCTTGATTCTGTTATCTTTCTGGCGTTATGTTTATGTGTATCCTTTTTGTGCATGTATGGCCTTTTTGTATATGTATGCATGTATGTATGTATGCATGTATGTGCGCGCGCATGCGTGTGTGTGTCCGTATGATTTATCTCTGGTAAGTTAAGATCTCGCGACATTCTTATGTACCCCATCTTCTCAGCGTCCTCCCATCCGCACACTGCGTTATATTTTCTTCATATTTTATCCTTCCGTTGGAGTTATCAGCAGAGGCGAGAAGGGATGGGGGATTCTACAACATAGGCAAGGTGCTTTCTTCATACCAAAGTCATGAGTAAAGGAGGCAACAGCAAAATCACACTCAGCATTCTTATAAGTGAAGCAGGCAACAGCAAAATCACACTCAGCATTCTTATAAGTGAAGCAGGCAACAGCAAAATCACACTCAGCATTCTTATAAGTGAAGCAGGGAACAGCAAAATCACACTCAGCATTCTTATAAGTGAAGCAGGCAACAGCAAAATCACACTCAGCATTCTTATAAGTGAAGCAGGCAACAGCAAAATCACACTCAGCATTCTTATAAGTGAAGCAGGCAACAGCAAAATCACACTCAGCATTCTTATAAGTGAAGCAGGCAACAGCAAAATCACACTCAGCATTCTTATAAGTGAAGCAGGCAACAGCAAAATCACACTCAGCATTCTTATAAGTGAAGCAGGCAACAGCAAAATCACACTCAGCATTCTTATAAGTGAAGCAGGCAACAGCAAAATCACACTCAGCATTCTTATAAGTGAAGCAGGCAACAGCAAAATCACACTCGGCATTCTTATAAGTGAAGCAGGCAACAGCAAAATCACACTCAGCAATCTCCACAAACATCAGACATCGGCCTGGTTTATAACAGTTTTTAAAGATGATTATTATTATTATTATTATTATTATTAATGCTGTTGCTGCTTTTATTGTTGTTATTGTTTTTGATGTTGTTGCTGCTGTTTTTGTTATTGCTGTTGCTTTTCTTATTTTCTTGCTGTTGTTTTTGTTGTTGTTACTGTTGTTGCTGTTCTTGTTATTGCTGCTGTTGTATGTGTTGTTACTGTTGTTACTATTGTTGTTGCTGCTGCTGCTGCTGCTGTTGTTGTTGTTGTTGTTAGAACCGAGGAAAAAGATCATGAATAAAAAATCAGCAACTGAACTGATGGAAAATATCAAAGATCGAGATTTATGGACAACTGAAAGGACAAAAAGCTGAAAGTTCCAAGAACGGTATAAACCTGAAGAGACGAATCCGCATAGGATAGGTACCTTGGATGTGTGGGTTGTTTTGTGAATCATTTGATCGGAATTAATGATGAGACAACAGGGGAAACCCAGACGTAGATATGGGTCGCTGGGTTTTCTACAGGAACTGGGGAAGGCGAGGCGGCCAGGTGTAATGCTGGCCACGTCACCCTTCTAACGTGCTGACTGGTCCAGGAAAATATGGACGCCGTCACCAGAGCCCCTACGTGGCCCCAATTCCTGCCAGAACCGCATCAAAACATTTCCACAACTGCTTTGATGTCATTTAGACCAACAGGTAAGCACATGTAGCGACAAAATACAGGTAAACAGACAAAATACAGGTAAACAGACAAAATACAGGTGAACGATCCCCAGGCTGAGCGTGCCGGCGCGTGAGCAGTTCAGCAAACACACAAACTCACGCACGCAGGCACGCACATTTACTCTTACACGTAACTCGCCAGGTAAGGGGTGCGAATATCTTGATATGTCAGCTTTCCCCTCCGTGACCCAGTTTGCTATTCTTCATATTGAGGCTGGAGGCTGGGGGCTGGGGCAGCCATCGTGTGCGAGGTAGATAGATCTTCTGTGTTGTTAAGTTTCCTGACATTAACGTGAGTAGTGTAGTCATCTGTGCCTGGAATCCACCGTGGTAGCTCTGGCACAGAGGTGGTGGACGTCCAAGAAGTCTGTTCTGCTTTGCTGCGTTGTTTTGTCTGGATTCTGGCAAGGTATATGATGTTAGACCCGTAGTTTGGTGTTTCATGTAGTAGTGATTTGGTGGGGGAGGGGGCCGCTGTCGTTGTTCTGGAGTTGACTTGCCAACTCTTTTATGAGATTTCTGGCATAAGCTTCGTGGGAAGATTGTTTTTCCTTCCATGGATGTAACCTTAGTCGACGTTTGTTGCTATCGTTAATACTTGTAATCCTTATTTGTTACAAAAGGTAGCTTTATTCTTGTCCGTACTTGTTACAAATTGTAGCTTTATTCTTGCCTGTACATATACAAATTGTAACTTTATTCTTATATGTACTTGTTACTAACTGTAGCTTTATTTTTGTCAGTACATGTAGCTAATTGTAGCTTTATTTTTGTCAGTACATGTTGCTAATTGTAGCTTTATTTTTGTCAGTATATGTTACTAACTGTAGCTTTATTTTTTGTCTCTATATTTTGCTAATTAAAGAGAGAAAACTTAAATATTTTGGACACATTAAACGTCATGATAATTTAGAGAAGATCATATTTGAAGGATACATAATGGGAAAAAGAAAAAGAGGAAGACCAAAGCGAAGATGGCTGCAAGAAATCGTTGACGATCTGCAAATGGACGCAGCAGCAGCAGGCCATCTTGCTCACAACCGAGAGGCCTACAGGAGTGATGTTTGGGAGGCAAAGTTCCACAAGGGACATGCAAATGAATGAATGAATGAATGTATTGCTAATTGTAGCTTTATATTGTAGCTTTATTCTTGTCTGTACTTGTTGCTAATTGTAGCTTTATTCTTGTCTGTACTTGTTACTAATTGCAGCTTTATATTGTAGCTTTATTCTTGTCTGTACTTGTTACTAATTGCAGCTTTATATTGTAGCTTTATTCTTGTCTGTACTTGTTACTAATTGCAGCTTTATATTGTAGCTTTATTCTTGTCTGTACTTGTTACTAATTGCAGCTTTATATTGTAGCTTTATTCTTGTCTGTACTTGTTACTAATTGTAGCATTATATTGTAGCTTTATTCTTGTCTGTACTTGTTGCTAATTGTAGCTTTATTCTTGTCTGTACTTGTTACTAATTGCAGCTTTATATTGTAGCTTTATTCTTGTCTGTACTTGTTACTAATTGCAGCTTTATATTGTAGCTTTATTCTTGTCTGTACTTGTTACTAATTGCAGCTTTATATTGTAGCTTTATTCTTGTCTGTACTTGTTGCTAATTGTAGCTTTATTCTTGTCTGTACTTGTTACTAATTGCAGCTTTATATTGTAGCTTTGTTCTTGTCTGTACTTGTTACTAATTGCAGCTTTATATTGTAGCTTTATTCTTGTCTGTACTTGTTACTAATTGCAGCTTTATTTTTGTCTGTAGATGTTACTAACTGTAGCTTTACTGTAGCGTATATTTCGTACATATTACTTGCTACATTTATTCATCATCCTATGTTTGTTCGTAGCTGATTTGGGCTGAGAGACTTTGCCCGTCATCCACCAGGTCTAGAGTCAGCTGGTAAAGGGACATGCCACGCGAAGAACTAACATATCATAATGTTAGAGCACTGCTTATCTGAGCGAGGGCCAATCTGAAGACATAAGACGAGGGCCCAGGGAGACTGGGGCCCCAAACACGAGCAAGTGATTAGGGCTGATTTTGTCTGTCACATATTTCTAGAGTCGGTCGTGGCAGAATTTGCTCAGCAGCTCTTCTGTCTGTTTGCACAAGTCTTACAAGACAAAAGAAGACATCATTTCTTTCTGGTAGATGGTGTATTTATCAGCGTTTGTTATGAGCAGTAACTTATTTATTTGTTGTTACGCATCGTAACTTATTTATCCGTGTTTATTG
The DNA here is from genome assembly GCA_009760885.1 of Achatina immaculata. NCBI lineage: Eukaryota > Metazoa > Mollusca > Gastropoda > Stylommatophora > Achatinidae > Lissachatina > Lissachatina immaculata. The sequence goes on from CM019700.1 coordinate 9,575,220, forward strand.
TGCATGTTAACTTATTTGTCCGTGTTTATTGTGCATGTTAACTTATTTATCCGTGTTTATTGTGCATGTTAACTTATTTGTCCATGTTTATTGTGCATGTTAACTTATTTGTCCGTGTTTATTGTGCATGTTAACTTATTTGTCCGTGTTTATTGTGCATGTTAACTTATTTATCCGTTTTATTTTTCACGCACGAAAAAGACTTTATTTCATTTTGTTGCCTAATATTAATTAATTAATTCTTGTTTTCTGCGCATATTAACATATTTGTCCTTGTTTGTTGCGCTGGGTGACTTAATTACCCGTGTTTGTTGCGATAAATGACTTGTTTATCCGTGTTTGTTACGATAGCTGGCCTATTTATCTGTGCGCATGCAGATATTGTGTATCGTTTGTGACACAGAAACCAGTTTCTCATCCGCCACTAACAAGCTGCTTAAATAAACTATTATTTTATATTCGTGTCTGAGTTTGAATGATGCCATATCTCAGAATAATACTTGAAGAACATATTGAAAAGCAGAAACCATTAATACTGAACTTCATAGATTTTAAAAAGGCATTTGATAGCATACACAGAGATTCATTATGGAGAATTTTATGTCTATATGGAATACCATCTAAAATTGTCAACATCATTAAGGACTTATACAATGGATATGGTTGTGCAGTCAAGACAGAAGGAGGGATGAGTGAATGGTTCCAGATTGAAACAGGCGTGAAACAAGGATGTATACTGTCTCCTTTACTTTTTGGGATTACAATAGACTTCATAATGAAAAAATGCTGCACAGGTAACACAGGTATTGACTGGGTACATGGGACCCAACTAGAAGATCTTGATTTTGCTGATGACATAACTCTTATCAGTAATAATGTGAATTCCATGCAAGAAAAAACCGATAGCCTGTCTTCACTGGCTAGCAAAATAGGACTTGAAATTAACAAGGACAAAACAAAAATAATGAAAATTCCCATCAATCAAATTGGAAAAATACACATAGAAGGGACAGATATTGAAGAAGTCAATCAATTTGCATACCTTGGCAGCTACATAGACCAGGATGGTGACACTAGAAAGGAAGTTAGGATCAGAATTGCAAAAGCAGCATCAATCTTCAAGAATCTTGAGAACATATGGAATTCAAAAGTTGTAAGCACAAAAGCCAAGTTAAGACTATTCAGTTCAAATGTAATATCCACCCTCATTTATGCATGCGAAAGCTGGAAAACAACTAAGAAATAGAAAGAAATTAGACTCTTTGAAAACAAATGCCTAAGGAAAATACTCGGCATCAAGTGGAATGAATTCAAGAACAATGCCGAGATAAGACAGATGACTAAACAACAACCAGTCTCACGGGTGATCAGGAAAAGGAGATGGACATATGTTGGTCACTTGATGAGAAGAAATGATCAGAGAATCCCAAAACAAGCTATCAAGTGGAACACAACAGGCCGAAGAAAAAGGGGCAGACCGCGTGAAACTCTGAAGAGGACATTATTAAGAGAGGCCAAGTTAACAGGCATAAAATCCTTTGATGAGGTTGAAAGACTCGCTGAAGACAGGAAAATTGGCGAACTACTTTGCGAGCCCTATGTGACGTTTAACGGCACGGGAAGGATATAAGATAAAGATAAGATGTCATATTTGATACTTCTATCCATTTATATTATCACAGATAAATTATTCTTAAGGCGATGCTGTTGTGATAATTAGAACACCGGGTTTTGAAATGTTCATATTGATGGTGTGTTTTCTTGACGGATGTCTTAAGAAAGTAAGAAAGTATTGGAACAAAGCGTTTTCTTGCGTTATTTCCCCTGAGACGCACGGGTTACTCTGCCCTCGTCTCGTCAGCTCTACGTTTTTGCCTGCCTCTTTCTCCAGGTATCTTGTTTTTGTTTTGTTTTGTTTTTTCTCGGCAGAATCTCTTTGTCTTCTCGTTTTCATCCTGTGCTGTCCATATAGAAAACTGGATCTCTTATTTGTTTACTGTCTTCCTAGCACAGTGCATCTGGCCGTACTGCTTCCTGTGCGTCTTTGGTTGTTGTCAAAACGTCAGTTACCCCCCTTTTCTTTTTCTTTCAACTTTTGCCAGACCCGTCAGTTTTCAGTTTAATATTTCGTTGAAAGGGAAGGGAGTGTCCGACCTGGAGGTCAGTGACCCAGAGCTGACATGCCGGTGTCAGGGTAGACGAACCATATCTGACCAAGACCCTGCCCCATCTCTCCCAGTAACAGGCCTAGCCTGGCTAACGGGGCGGGGATCGTCATAGCCCCCAGGGTGGTGCTGTCTGATAAAGAATCCTGCATCACCTGCGGTTTTTTTTTTTAAATAAAAAAAAAGTAAAGGTAATCCTGTCATGCCTTAGAGCCACATAGGGATATGGTGTTAGTGGCCATATTTTCCTTGACCTGTCAGTACACTAGAGGGTGATATGGTCAGTATCACGCCTGGCCGCCTTTCATAGCTCCATTTAAAAAGAAATGCCGTTGTAACCCGCTCCCAATCCGATACCATGTTGTGCCTTAAAACCTTCATCACATCGACCGTAAAAAAGGCACCGTATTTGTAGTTCCAGGCACATACATCATTATTATTATTATTATTTAGCTGAGTGGTTAGGCGCTGGGTTTGCTAACCCAGTGGTACTGGGTTCAGTCCCAGTAGTGGGATTTTTTTTTTCTGGTACACACCGAAAAAGGTCCCGGGGTCGACCCAACTTCTAAAAATGGGTAGCAGAGAAATCTGGGAAGGTAAAGCGGCCAGGCGTGATACTGACCACATCAGACTTTCATGTGCTGAAGGTCGTGGAAAATACGGGCCTAACACCGTATTCCCCAATATGTCTTAATGGCGTGGAAACGGGAATTTTACCTTTTACCTATTATTATTATTACGATAATAATACTATTTTTACTTCTTTCTCGCCTCGTATGTGCCATTACACTTTCCTTTGTCCTTCTGTCCCTCCATGGAACCTTTTCTGTTCCTATTTATATTCACAGGTCCAGGGCATTAATTTGTCAAGGGAGATAACTAAACTATTACCATAACTCTAAAACAGTGGTTCTCAGATTTTTGTGGATTGGGGCACATTTTGCAGTGCAGATTTCCAACTCAGAAGACCGTTATTCCTTATTGCTGGATTCTTGTGTACTCATGAATTTTTAGGGGTTTTTTTATAGTTTAGGCCATAATGAGTAGAGTAAATAAAGCTAGCGCAGCTTTCATTAATCGTAGAACTTTCTGGAAGCCTTCCACGTACAATACAGTACTCGTAGAAGCAAAATAAAGCTGTACAGAAGTTTGTGTCATCCACACTCCTCTATAGAGCAGAACGCTGGAGAGCAACTGAAAAGGATATGGACAAATTATACTCATTCCACACAACCTCCCCCGTAAAGATTTTACTGGCCACAGACAATAAATAATAGAGACCTGCTTGCCAATTGTGAACTAGAAAACACACGTGTTATAACAGAAAGGAAAAAAAAACCGCTGGAAATGGATTGATCACGTGTTCTGGAGACACCTAAGCAACTTCGCTAAAACAGCCACGAGATGGGCACCCGAAGGAAAAAGAAAGAGGCCGAACCAGGACTACCTGGTGGAGGACTGTAGAAGTGGACATGAGCAGCATGTATCGCAGGTGAGGTACGGTACAAAGGCTGGTAGCAGATCATGAGAGGTGGAAAGAGTTTGTTGCTGCACTGCAAGACGCCACAGGGCGGCTATTGCTTGTCTATCACCAACAAAGACACTGATGGATGTTGGTTGGTTGGTTGGTTGGCTGGCTGGGTGGTTGGTCTGGTTAGTTGGTTGGTTGGCTGAATGGTTGGTTGGTTGGCTGGATGGTTGCTTGGTTTTTTTTTGGTTTCATTTGTTTTGGGTTGGGTTGGTTGAATGATTAGTTGGTTGGATGGTTGGTTAGTTTCATTTGTTTTGGGTTGAGTTGGTTGGTTGGTTGGATGGTTGTCTTCATTTTGGGTTGGATTGGCTGGCTTCATTTAGGTTGATTTTGTTTGGTTTCATTTGTGTTGGGTTTGTTGGTTGGTTGGGTAGGTGGGCGAGTGGTTACATAAAAAGAAATATTTTGATAGCGGGGTATGACAGACTGAAACAGTTGAAAGAGACTGAACTTATTACATCGGCGCCTTGTTTTCCACGTAAAATGCCAGCATTCTTGGAGCTACAGGTCTTGGAGGAACATTGGACAAACACAGTCATAAATAATAAGCAAGCCAAACGTTCTTTTTATAGATGTATAGAGTCTTTTAAATAAGGAAAAAGTGCGTTCTGATTTCAGTTAAAAAATTTTTTTTACAATCAAAATTTGACGGCCCACGTGACTGTCTTGCGGCACACCCCAGCTTCTCTTGCAGCACATCAGAGTGCACTGGCACAGCGTTTGAGAAACTTCGTCTAAAACAACAGTTCTCGAGTTCTTTACATCCAAAGGACCACTTTTACAACTCCACATAATTTGTGGACCACAAGTGTGTCGCAGTGCTACAGACCTTTAAATATGTTTACACAATAAATGGCAACATCAGATCAGTAATGCAGGCACTGACCAACCTCGTGATGTTCTGGGGATAAGATGAGAACCGCTGCTTCTCAACCTCATATACACGAGGAAAGTTTCGATCGCTCACTGTCTCGGCCGGCCGAGTATGGTAATTGAGGGCACGACCTCCTACATGTCTAGATGAATCTTTTATGACACATATCTATGGCTCCTATTTTCTTATTAATTCCTAATCCTCATTTCTTTGTGTGCTCTCGCTTTTGTGTGCTCCTGAGGGGTGGGGTGGGGGAGGCAGGCATGTACAAGAAGATCTGGTTTTTTCTGTCAATAGCTGCATGCTACTGGCTCGTAATTGTCTGTATAGAAACTGGAAGCACTGAATAGCTGGACATTAAACCTCGCTGACAGAATATGTATGCGTGTGTGTTGGGCGTGTATGCGTGGACTGGCAGATCATGCTGACTAGACCAGAATGAATGACAAGGGAGAAGTGCGAGGAGGAAGGCAGGAGGGGAAGATTTAGAACCCTCTTCTCGGTTGCTATTGTATTCCATCTAGCGGCTCTTGGCAGCGCATTAAAATTTGTAATATTTTTGTGACTGAGCTGTTGCTATACTTTGTCTTCTTTTTGTCCTTGTCTTTCACTTTCTTCTCTCTTTCATCCTTGCTAGCTTTCGTGATTCTTCTTCTTCTTCTTCTTCTTCTTCTTCTTCTTCGGCTATTGTTTCTACTTCTAATACAAAAAACAGCAGCAAAAACTGCTATTACAGCAACTACCACTACAATCACCACCATTACTACTAACTACCACTACAATCACCACCATTACTACTAACTACCACTACAATCACCACCATTACTACTAACTACCACTACAATCACCACCATTACTACTAACTACCACTACAATCACCACCATTACTACTAACTACCACTACAATCACCACCATTACTACTAACTACCACTACAATCACCACCATTACTACTAACTACCACTACAATCACCACCATTACTACTAACTACCACTACAATCACCACCATTACTACTAACTACCAATACAATCACCACCATTACTACTAACTACCAATACAATCACCACCATTACTACTAACTACCAATACAATCACCACCATTACTACTAACTACCACTACAATCACCACCATTACTACTAACTACCAATACAATCACCACCATTACTACTAACTACCACTACAATCACCACCATTACTACTAACTACCACTACAATCACACCATTACTACTACTACCAATACAATCACCACCATTACTACTACTACCACTACAATCACCACCATTACTACTAACTACCACTACAATCACCACCATTACTACTAACTACCACTACAATCACCACCATTACTACTAACTACCAATACAATCACCACCATTACTACTAACTACCACTGCTGCTACTAGGGATGAGTGATTGAGGAAGGGATTCCTAATATTATAGGAGGAAGGGATTCCTAATATTATAGGAGATTGTATAGTTTTGCTGTGTGCCTGTATAACAGTTATGTTCACAGTTTGCACAGAAATCAGTGAGACATACAGACCTGCACAGGCTGATCGATCTGTACTGGAGCAGTGTGACTTATGTCTCTGACCTTAGTAAAACAAAACAAAACAAAACAAAACAAATCTCAGCGCTATGAGGATGAAAATAATAGGAGACCGGATAGTCTGCAGGATGATGGTCGATTCATTGTCTTCACGACAGCGGCGGTATGAGAGGTGGGGCCACCACATAGGCGTGGCCCGGAAAACGAGGAGTCTTAAGGTGGCAGAGTCCGGTCAGAGAGTTGAACGAAAAGATACAAGGCGTTGCTGGCCGTTAAGTTTAGCACTTCCGTAGCTTTTGGGACGTGACATCAGGCGCCGTTTTGTTGAAATGGTACTAGACTTGACAAAATTTGAAGGTAAACAGAACACTATAGAAAGCTCACGTGAAACAGAACTATCTTCTGATTCCATCAGAGTAATCTAGGGGGGAAACCAAGAAACACGTTCCGTTGCTTTTTGCTTTCTAGTTTCCCGCAGAAACAGAGGATAAACGTGTCGGAAATTTGTAATGAACTTTCACGCCGTGAATCCCCTGTCACGTCACGAGAGATAGGATGTGTCACGTTTGGAACAGAGGCTTCTTATACATTTTGTTTAGTTTCTCTTTATATGTGAATCTCTTATATTAAATATTACTTTTTAATCGCTAAGCATTGTGCTCTCTCTCTCTCTCTCTCTGTTTCTCCTCTGTCTCTCTCTGTGTCTCTCCTCTGTCTCTCTCTCTGTCTCTCTCTGTCTCTCTCTGTCTTTCTGTCTCTCTCTCTCTCTCTCAAAACAAATATTGATGTCGTGACCAATATATTTATTGTTACTTGCTTAAAGTGGCTTTTTTTTTTTCTTCATAGTGTCTATAGTAGAGTTTGTTCAGTGTCTATAGTAGAGTTTGTTCAGTGTCTATAGTAGAGTTTGTTCAGTGTCTATAGTAGAGTTTGTTCAGTGTCTATAGTAGAGTTTGTTCAGTGTCTATAGTAGAGTTTGTTCAGTGTCTATAGTAGAGTTTGTTCAGTGTCTATAGTAGAGTTTGTTCAGTGTCTATAGTAGAGTTTGTTCAGTGTCTATAGTAGAGTTTGTTCAGTGTCTGTAGTAGAGTTTGTTCAGTGTCTATAGTAGAGTTTGTTCAGTGTCTATAGTAGAGTTTGTTCAGTGTCTATAGTAGAGTTGTTCAGTGTCTGTAGTAGAGTTTGTTCAGTGTCTATAGTAGAGTTTGTTCAGTGTCTGTAGTAGAGTTTGTTCAGTGTCTATAGTAGAGTTTGTTCAGTGTCTGTAGTAGAGTTTGTTCAGTGTCTATAGTAGAGTTTGTTACTACTAACTACCACTACAATCACCACCATTACTACTAACTACCAATACAATCACCACCATTACTACTAACTACCAATACAATCACCACCATTACTACTAACTACCACTACAATCACCACCATTACTACTAACTACCACTACAATCACCACCATTACTACTAACTACCACTACAGTCACCACCATTACTACTAACTACCACTACAATCACCACCATTACTACTAACTACCACTACAATCACCACCATTACTACTAACTACCACTACAATCACCACCATTACTACTAACTACCACTACAATCACCACCATTACTACTAACTACCACTACAATCACCACCATTACTACTAACTACCAATACAATCACCACCATTACTACTAACTACCACTGCTGCTACTAGGGATGAGTGATTGAGGAAGGGATTCCTAATATTATAGGAGGAAGGGATTCCTAATATTATAGGAGATTGTATAGTTTTGCTGTGTGCCTGTATAACAGTTATGTTCACAGTTTGCACAGAAATCAGTGAGACATACAGACCTGCACAGGCTGATCGATCTGTACTGGAGCAGTGTGACTTATGTCTCTGACCTTAGTAAAACAAAACAAAACAAAACAAAACAAATCTCAGCGCTATGAGGATGAAAATAATAGGAGACCGGATAGTCTGCAGGATGATGGTCGATTCATTGTCTTCACGACAGCGGCGGTATGAGAGGTGGGGCCACCACATAGGCGTGGCCCGGAAAACGAGGAGTCTTAAGGTGACAGAGTCCGGTCAGAGAGTTGAACGAAAAGATACAAGGCGTTGCTGGCCATTAAGTTTAGCACTACCGTAGCTTTTGGGACGTGACATCAGGCGCCATTTTGTTGAAATGGTACTAGACTTGACAAAATTTGAAGGTAAACAGAACACTCTAGAAAGCTCACGTGAAACAGAACTATCTTCTGATTCCATCAGAGTAATCTAGGGGGGAAACCAAGAAACACGTTCCGTTGCTTTTTGCTTTCTAGTTTCCCGCAGAAACAGAGGATAAACGTGTCGGAAATTTGTAATGAACTTTCACGCCGTGAATCCCCTGTCACGTCATGAGAGATAGGATGTGTCACGTTTGGAACAGAGGCTTCTTATACATTTTGTTTAGTTTCTCTTTACATGTGAATCTCTTATATTAAATATTACTTTTTAATCGCTAAGCATTGTGCTCTCTCTCTCTGTCTCTCCTCTGTCTCTCTCTGTGTCTCTCTCTGTCTCTCCTCTGTCTCTCTCTCCGTCTCTTTCTGTCTGTCTCTGTCTCTCTCTGTCTTTCTGTCTCTGTCTCTCTCTGTGTCTCTCTCTCTCTCTCTCAAAACAAATATTGATGCCGTGACCAATATATTTATTGTTACTTGCTTTAAAGTGGCTTTTTTTTTCTTCATAGTGTCTATAGTAGAGTTTGTTCAGTGTCTGTAGTAGAGTTTGTTCAGTGTCTGTAGTAGAGTTTGTTCAGTGTCTGTAGTAGAGTTTGTTCAGTGTCTGTAGTGGAGTTTGTTCAGTGTCTGTAGTAGAGTTTGTTCAGTGTCTGTAGTGGAGTTTGTTCAGTGTTTGGACTAGAGTTTGTTGCCTGTTTTTACTGGAATGTCAGGTATCCTTTCTCTGACTCTTGTCCGTGATACTCTTGATTTCCGCCAGCGTCTTTTCCTATCTTTTTGTTTTTTTTTTCTTTTGTACTTCCTCTTGCCGTCTTCATCTACTTCCGGGTCATCTTTCTCCATACTCCCTCAATATCCTGACTCTTTCAGCGTCTGCATCATGAGGCGGGGGGGGGGGGGTTGGTGGTGATGTAAGGATGTAGTGGGGTGGTGTAGGGATGTAATAGGGTCGCTTTGGGATGTATGAGGGTTTGTGTGGGGATGTAGTGGGGTGGTGTAGGGATATAATGGGGTTGCGTAGGGATGTATGGGGGTTTGTATGGGGATGTAATGGGGTGGTGTAGGGATATAGTGGGGGTTTGTGTAAGGATGTAGTGAGGGTGGTGTAAGGATGTAGTAAGGGTGGTGTAGGGATGTAGTGGGGTGGTGTAGGGATGTAGTGGGGTGGTGTAGTGATGAAATGGGGTGGTGTAGGGATGTAGTGGGGTGGTGTAGTGATGAAATGGGGTGGTGTAGGGATGTAGTGGGGTGGTGTAGGGATGTAGTGGGGTGGTGTAGTGATGAAATGGGGTGGTGTAGGGATGTAATGGGGTGGTGTAGGGATGTAGTGGGGTGGTGTAGTGATGAAATGGGGTGGTGTAGGGATGTAATACCACTACAATCACCACCATTACTACTAACTACCACTACAATCACCACCATTACTACTAACTACCACTACAATCACCACCATTACTACTAACTACCACTGCTGCTACTAGGGATGAGTGATTGAGGAAGGGATTCCTAATATTATAGGAGGAAGGGATTCCTAATATTATAGGAGATTGTATAGTTTTGCTGTGTGCCTGTATAACAGTTATGTTCACAGTTTGCACAGAAATCAGTGAGACATACAGACCTGCACAGGCTGATCGATCTGTACTGGAGCAGTGTGACTTATGTCTCTGACCTTAGTAAAACAAAACAAAACAAAACAAAACAAATCTCAGCGCTATGAGGATGAAAATAATAGGAGACCGGATAGTCTGCAGGATGATGGTCGATTCATTGTCTTCACGACAGCGGCGGTATGAGAGGTGGGGCCACCACATAGGCGTGGCCCGGAAAACGAGGAGTCTTAAGGTGACAGAGTCCGGTCAGAGAGTTGAACGAAAAGATACAAGGCGTTGCTGGCCATTAAGTTTAGCACTACCGTAGCTTTTGGGACGTGACATCAGGCGCCATTTTGTTGAAATGGTACTAGACTTGACAAAATTTGAAGGTAAACAGAACACTATAGAAAGCTCACGTGAAACAGAACTATCTTCTGATTCCATCAGAGTAATCTAGGGGGGAAACCAAGAAACACGTTCCGTTGCTTTTTGCTTTCTAGTTTCCCGCAGAAACAGAGGATAAACGTGTCGGAAATTTGTAATGAACTTTCACGCCGTGAATCCCCTGTCACGTCATGAGAGATAGGATGTGTCACGTTTGGAACAGAGGCTTCTTATACATTTTGTTTAGTTTCTCTTTACATGTGAATCTCTTATATTAAATATTACTTTTTAATCGCTAAGCATTGTGCTCTCTCTCTCTCTCTCTGTTTCTCCTCTGTCTCTCTCTGTGTCTCTCCTCTGTCTCTCTCTCTGTCTCTCCTCTGTCTCTCTCTGTGTCTCTCTCTGTCTCTCCTCTGTCTCTCTCTCCGTCTCTTTCTGTCTGTCTCTGTCTCTCTCTGTCTTTCTGTCTCTGTCTCTCTCTGTGTCTCTCTCTCTCTCTCTCAAAACAAATATTGATGCCGTGACCAATATATTATTGTTACTTGCTTAAAGTGGCTTTTTTTTTTTCTTCATAGTGTCTATAGTAGAGTTTGTTCAGTGTCTGTAGTAGAGTTTTTCAGTGTCTATAGTAGAGTTTGTTCAGTGTCTATAGTAGAGTTTGTTCAGTGTCTATAGTAGAGTTTGTTCAGTGTCTATAGTAGAGTTTGTTCAGTGTCTATAGTAGAGTTTGTTCAGTGTCTATAGTAGAGTTTGTTCAGTGTCTATAGTAGAGTTTGTTCAGTGTCTATAGTAGAGTTTGTTCAGTGTCTGTAGTAGAGTTTGTTCAGTGTCTATAGTAGAGTTTGTTCAGTGTCTATAGTAGAGTTTGTTCAGTGTCTATAGTAGAGTTTGTTCAGTGTCTGTAGTAGAGTTTGTTCAGTGTCTATAGTAGAGTTTGTTCAGTGTCTGTAGTAGAGTTTGTTCAGTGTCTATAGTAGAGTTTGTTCAGTGTCTGTAGTAGAGTTTGTTCAGTGTCTATAGTAGAGTTTGTTCAGTGTCTATAGTAGAGTTTGTTCAGTGTCTATAGTAGAGTTTGTTCAGTGTCTGTAGTAGAGTTTGTTCAGTGTCTATAGTAGAGTTTGTTCAGTGTCTGTAGTAGAGTTTGTTCAGTGTCTGTAGTAGAGTTTGTTCAGTGTCTGTAGTAGAGTTTGTTCAGTGTCTGTAGTAGAGTTTGTTCAGTGTCTATAGTAGAGTTTGTTCAGTGTCTATAGTAGAGTTTGTTCAGTGTCTGTAGTAGAGTTTGTTCAGTGTCTATAGTAGAGTTTGTTCAGTGTCTATAGTAGAGTTTGTTCAGTGTCTATAGTAGAGTTTGTTCAGTGTCTGTAGTAGAGTTTGTTCAGTGTCTGTAGTAGAGTTTGTTCAGTGTCTGTAGAGTTTGTTCAGTGTCTGTAGTAGAGTTTGTTCAGTGTCTGTAGTAGAGTTTGTTCAGTGTCTATAGTAGAGTTTGTTCAGTGTCTATAGTAGAGTTTGTTCAGTGTCTATAGTAGAGTTTGTTCAGTGTCTATAGTAGAGTTTGTTCAGTGTCTGTAGTAGAGTTTGTTCAGTGTCTGTAGTAGAGTTTGTTCAGTGTCTATAGTAGAGTTTGTTCAGTGTCTGTAGTAGAGTTTGTTCAGTGTCTGTAGTAGAGTTTGTTCAGTGTCTGTAGTAGAGTTTGTTCAGTGTCTACTTGTAGTAGAGTTTGTTCAGTGTCTGTAGTAGAGTTTGTTCAGTGTCTGTAGTAGAGTTTGTTCAGTGTCTGTAGTAGAGTTTGTTCAGTGTCTGTAGTAGAGTTTGTTCAGTGTCTGTAGTAGAGTTTGTTCAGTGTCTGTAGTAGAGTTTGTTCAGTGTCTGTAGTGGAGTTTGTTCAGTGTTTGGACTAGAGTTTGTTCAGTGTCTGTAGTAGAGTTTGTTCAGTGTCTGTAGTGGAGTTTGTTCAGTGTTTGGACTAGAGTTTGTTCAGTGTCTGTAGTAGAGTTTGTTCAGTGTCTGTAGTAGAGTTTGTTCAGTGTCTATAGTAGAGTTTGTTCAGTGTCTGTAGTAGAGTTTGTTCAGTGTCTGTAGTAGAGTTTGTTCAGTGTCTGTAGTGGAGTTTGTTCAGTGTTTGGAATAGAGTTTGTTGCCTGTTTTTACTGGAATGTCAGCTATCCTTTCTCTGACTCTTGTCCGTGATACTCTTGATTTCCGCCAGCGTCTTTTCCTATCTTTTTGTTTTTTTTTCTTTTGTACTTCCTCTTGCCGTCTTCATCTACTTCCGGGTCATCTTTCTCCATACTCCCTCAATATCCTGACTCTTTCAGCGTCTGCATCATGAGGCGGGGGGGGGGGTTTGGTGGTGATGTAAGGATGTAGTGGGGGTGGTGTAGGGATGTAATAGGGTCGCTTTGGGATGTATGAGGGTTTGTGTGGGGATGTAATGGGGTGGTGTAGGGATATAATGGGGTTGCGTAGGGATGTATGGGGGTTTGTGTGGGGATGTAATGGGGTGGTGTAGGGATATAGTGGGGGTTTGTGTAAGGATGTAGTGAGGGTGGTGTAAGGATGTAGTAAGGGTGGTGTAGGGATGTAGTGGGGGTGGTGTAGGGATGTAGTGGGGGTGGTGTAGTGATGAAATGGGGTGGTGTAGGGATGTAGTGGGGGTGGTGTAGGGATGTAGTGGGGGTGGTGTAGTGATGAAATGGGGTGGTGTAGTGATGAAATGGGGTGGTGTAGGGATGTAATGGGGGTTTGTGTAAGGATGTAGTGGGTGTGGCGTGAAAGTATTCTTTGCTGTTCAATCTTTTATTTTCTCCCAAGATTTCGTCTGCTGTCCATTTTTTTCCTCTCCTTTCCGGTTTTTTTTTTGTTTTTTGTTTTTTGCCAGATTTTTATTCGTCACTTCTGCATTCTATCACACAACTTTCCCAGACACGCCAGTGTTAAGTGAACTGAGCTCCTCTGATTGGATAGTGGTCACATGACAACACCTCGTCTCCAGGTCTTGTTTCAGTCAGGTTGCCTTCCGTAGCCTTTTGTTTTTTCAGATCCCAGACTTCTTTGCGAGACAACAGATTGGGTGCCTCTCCTAGTCTGCTGCGAGACAACAGATTGGATGCCTCTCCTAGTCTGCTGCGAGACAACAGATTGGGTGCCTCTCCTAGTCTGCTGCGAGCAACAGATTGGGTGCCTCTCCTAGTCTGCTGCGAGACAACAGATCGGGTGCCTCTCCTAGTCTGCTGCGAGACAACAGATTGGATGCCTCTCCTAGTCTGCTCCATCCCATTGGGAGACCCTGCCACTTGTGCCACGCTGGCATAGCTCTTTTGGATCATTGAGAAGATGCGAGCTCTCCCATCACAAGACAAAGACACCGGGGAGAGAAATGTTTGAGGCCTTGTTTGCTTTCACTCCGTGATCTTCTGGCGTGTAGTTCCTTGTACTTGAATCCAGCAAACGTCCACACTTATTCTTTGCTTCCACAAGATGCCTGCCCTTCAGGCTAGCCAATTCGAGAACCGTTATTTGTAACGCTTTTTTTTTTTTTTTTGGTGGGTGGTATGGAGACGCACAATACAAGAAGAATTAAAGCAAGCAGGAAAAGACACGGTTTGAGGTATCTTGAGTTCCTTAGTACAGGATTGTTTGGGGGAATTTTTTTGATCTCTTAAGTTACATTGGAAGTACTGAGGACATGATGATGCTGATAATAATAATGGTGGCGATCATTTGCAACGTTGGTTCTTGACTTTTTTTTTTTTTTGCTTCATTTCATGTTGGTTGATTTTATCATATTATTGCTGTTATATGTTGTCTGAATTGTGTTCTTGTAGATTTGTTTTGCCTTATTTGTTTTGTTTTGTTATTTCTCCCCCTCCCCCCGCCCCTGTCTGAAATAAAAATCATTATGAAAGTAGTCTTTATGTAATCATTGTAAAGTTCGTTATGAAGTTTATCTTTAACCAGGATGAAGTCACTTTATAAAACTCAGTTTAGAGCCAGTATTTGTTTCACTATTACAGCACCGGTGTTATATAATCCTGTGTATCGTGAACATACAAGTCAAAATGTAGCACTTTCCAAACTACATTAAGCTTACATTATAAGTAATACTCTGTTTTTTCGCTTCGGTTTATTTCCAGATGATTTCGCAAGAAATGTCAACCGATTTATCGATTTTTGTCTTCTGCATTTGTTTACTCGGATCGTTTAGTTCCTTGGAAACCAGAGAAGGCGATGTGAGAAGCGCATCGGTTACTTTGTGTCGACAGCGCGTATTTTTATCATCTTGAAGATGACTGGCCCATTTCATCGTCCGCAGACGAAACGGCTCATGGCCCATGAGGTTCTGTTGACGTTTTTATTGCTGCTTTTGCGGCAGATTATAGGAGGTGGAGCCCAGGTGGCATCAGAGCCTTGTACCTACAATACCCCTCACACCGTTGCCAACTGCAGCTCACGTCAGTTCGAGTTCGTTCCTTGGCGCCTGCACAAGAGCATCATCACGCTAGATCTGAGCGGGAACTATTTCCCAACATTAGCCAACCAAAGCTTCATCAGTTATAAATACATCAATCATCTTTACCTTAAGAATAATTCGATTCACACTGTTGAAAGTAGAGCATTCCATTTGCTGGAATTTCTGGCCACGCTTGATCTGTCCAACAATAAATTGACCCTAGTCCCATCGGCAGCGCTAGAGCCCGTGGCTCGATCTTTACTTCAGCTTATCATGTCTGGGAATAAAATACAGGTGATACAAAAAGGTGTATTTGCCAACTTTGTCCAGTTACAGCATCTGGACCTCAGCGGGAACAGCGTGTATAGAGTAGAGTACGGGGCTTTCAAAGGTCTGCGGGCGATGCAGGAGTTTAAGATCAGACACAACGCTTTGGCTTTCCTGCCGTCTGACTCTTTCGACGACTTCCCGCCAACTATTTACAAAGTTCAGCTGTACGACAACCGCTGGTTCTGCGACTGTAAGATGAGGTGGCTGCGACAGTGGCTAAATAACACTCCGGATATGGTGTGGGAATCTAGCGGCTACGCCATCCGCTGCGACGGACCTTCTATAGTGAGAGAGAAGCCACTGGATTCCCTGCCTATGGACGAGCTTGCTTGCGAGATTCAAATGAAGACGAGTAGTTCCACGCATGAAGTAGCCAAAGGAGCCAACACGAGTTTATTATGCAAATATTCATCAATCCCAGACGCTGAAGCCAAGTGGTTGAAGAACACAGAGATTATCGATGTGCAGAAATATTCCCACAAATATAGCGTGGAGGCCATCATAGTAGACAGCCATCAAGGAGAAAGGACGCAGAAGAGCGAGCTGAAGATTAGAGACTTTGATTACGACGACATCGCCAAATACGAGTGCTTCGTGCAGAACATTCGAGGCGTGGCTTCCACAGAGTACAGACTGACTTTGGTGGGGATCAAATTTGAAGGCTGGACGACAACTCCTTCTGTCAATCATCTGTCTAGTTCTATCGTTGACACGCGCAGTATCGTCGTCGCTGTGGCCGTGGTTTGTGGGCTCATACTCATCATTGTCGTTAGCGTCCTCATCTTCTGCAGTGTGAATCGTGTGCAGCGAAAGAGGCAGGCGAAGCAGGACGCCATTGTTGAGAATGTCAAACAACATTTTATCAACAACAGGTAAGATTTTTTTTTATTATTATTAGTTTTGTTCCATTTCTTCCTATGTGTTTTTAAATACTTAATAATAATAATAATCGCAATCGCCTTTCACTCCCTTGAGAGCATAGGCCACGGATAAAGGCTCTCCAGTCATCCCTGTTCTTGGGATTATTCTCTGCTTCCTTCCATGTGTATCCCTTGTCTCTGAGCACTGTCATAATTTCTCTTCTCCAAGTAAATCTAGGTCTTCCTCGTTTTCTATTTCTTTGAGGATTCCATGTCAGTTCCTGTCATGCTATGCTGGTGCTGGGTTTCCTTAGAGTGTGGCCAATCCACCCCAACTTCCTAGACATGATTTGTAGGTTCATAAGTTCTTGTCCTGCCCTTTCCCAGACCTTTTCGTTCCTGATCTTGTCCTGCCATTTAATGTTTAAAGTCCTCCTTAAGCAATAGTTCACGAATGTTTGTATCCTCTGTTGTATTGTCTTGGTCATAACCCATGTCTCCGAACCATATATCAGGACAGTCTTTACGTTTATATTGAAAAGCCTAAGTTTGGTTCCTATTTTGATGTTCTTAGATGACCATATTTTGTTAAACTGGATAAATGTTTATTAGCTTTCCTTATTTAGGACTAAATAAAGAATCTGTGGAGAGGAACAGACAGAACTACAAAAATAAGATTTTTAAGGTCATGCATCTTTCCCATCGCAACATATGCCTGTGAGACCTGGACACTTAACAAAACAGCTGAGAAACACATAAATGCCTTTGAATGTAAATGCTACAGAAAAGTTCTCCAAATATCATGGACACAAAAAAGAACAAATATATCTATACTACAAGAGCTTAATATTGAAGAAGGCTGGCTAGTAAAGAGGATTAAAGAGAGAAAAATTCAATATTTTGGACACATTATACGTGATAATTTAGAGAAGACCGTCTTGGAAGGATGCACAATGGGAAGAAGAAAGAGAGGAAGACCAAAACGAAGATGGCTGCAAGACATCGTTGACGATCTGCAAATGGATGCATCAGCAGCAGGCCGTCTTGCTCACAACCGAGAGGCCTACAAGAGAGCTGTTAGGGAGGCAAAGTTCCCCAAGGGGCATGCAATGAAATGAATGAATGATATTTAGGACTGGAAGAGCCCAGCTCATGAAGACGTGCAGAATCAGGTTTCTGGGAGCGAGGGGGCGTGTTGGGGAGAAAAGGAGAAACATTGAATTAAGAGAGTCTTGTTTGGAGACAACTGGCACAGGTCACCCTTCTTACATGACTCAAGATGTGCTTTACCGGGTCCCGTTTCATGGTTTTATGGCATATTATCATCATCATCATGTGCCGTGCCGACTGGCGTTGGCTATTATGCTTCTCCAGAGTACCCGATCCTTCATGCAGGCCATCAGTTCAGTTGGTGATCTCCTCTCACACCATCCTGTCAGACTGTCCAGTATCATTTCTCTTGGTCTTCCTCTTGAGGCATATACTTCACGTTTTTTATGTGTAGAATTTTCTTTACACTTCATTTTTTTTTTTCAAATGGACTTTTTCCCGTGCACATTATCAGGCCTAGTTATAAATAAGATGACGACTTAAAGACGTGTTTAATCATGGCCTAAAGACATGTTTAATCATGATATAAATCGTGTTTAATCATGGCGTAGACATCTGTAATGATGACCTAAGGACGTGTTTAATCATGGCCCCAAAAAGACATATGTAGTCATGACCTAAAGGCATGTTGAATCATGGCCTAACCTGAGATAAAATAGTATGGTTGCAGTATTTTAAAGTTTATATATAAATTGAAAGACTGAAGTGATGGTCATCTCAAAGAAAAGAATACCACCAAAATGCAGCATTACCATCGATGGCACAGAACTGAAACAAGTTGATAGATTCAAGTACTTAAGAACAATTGTAACAGCTGATGGGAAATGTCACAACGAAATGAAAAGCAGACGTGCTCAGGTCAAGCCAGCATTCCAGAAAATGAGAAACATCTTGTACAACAGATCCATATCAATGGAAACAAGATTCCGAATACTTAATTGTTACATCGAGCCAATTTTGTTTTAAGGATGTGAAGCATGGTCCATGAATAAGAGAGTACAGCGAGAAATGGAGGCCATGGAGATGTGGTTGATAAGAAGGGTGTTGAAGGTACCATGGACAGCCAAGAAAACCAACGAAGAAGTCTTAAGAGAGGCTGGAGTTAAAAGGCAAATTACAACAAAGATCAGAGGCAGACAAGCGACATTTGTAGAACATTTTCTGAGAAGAGGAAAATTGGAACACATTGTGGCAACTGGAAAATTGAGGGAAGAAGAGACAGAGGAAGACACAGAGAGAGAGAGAGAAGTTACTGGATGGAGCGTCAGTGTGGCCAGAAAGAAAGTCACCGGCGGATCTCGTAATCAAGTCTAAAGACAGGGAGTTGTGGAGAGAAATGATCGCCTACGCCGCGCGGCACGGCACGTGATTGATTGATACAAATCCAAGCAGAGCCGCAGGCTGTCAAAGTCGCAGGCTGTCTGTCAGAATCACTGGCTGTTCTCAGTTCGCTGGAAGAATGGGAGAAAATGACCTCCACCAATGATTCCGAAAGTGGCAGTAGAGTTACGGTCTTGGTCAAGACTCGGAAGAGGACTACTTGGACTATGATGTGGCCTCTAGCACCAGAAATACGCCTTTTCCTCCTCGCCGATAAAGTTTGATGTTTATTGTTCCAGCGAGAGATAGAACAAACCAGTCATCCATTCTAACGTCTAAAATATTCATAGCAAGAAAATATTATCTATTTTAGGCGGCCAAAATTGTCGTGGGAACCGTGAGATTCTATATTTCAGATTTTAGACTGACGTGCAACAGAATTGAATCAGTTTAATATGCCAGAAAGGAGATAAGAGATAAACAATCTAATCAGTTTTGAGTGATATCAAATGCCGTCGTATGTAGTGTATGTATGTATGTATGTATGTATGTATGTATGTATGTATGTGTGTGTGTGTGTGTGTGTCTGCTGTCTGTCTGAAACTTATAAGTAATATTCATTCTTATAACTTCAAACTTTGTCAGTATCTGTTTGAGATGGACTATATGCCTCCTTAATATGTATTTGTGTTTGTGCATACTTTATGAATAGGTGTATGTATGTATGTATGTATGTATGTATGTATGTATGTATGTATGTGTGTGTATGTGTGTGTATGTATGTATGTATGTGTGTGTATGTGTGTGTATGTATGTGTGTATGTGTGTGTATATGTGTGTATGTGTGTATGTATGTATGTATGTATGTGTGTGTATGTATGTATGTATGTGTGTGTGTGAGTGTGTGTGTATGTATGTATGTGTGTGTGTATGTGTGTGTGTATGTGTGTGTATGTATGTGTGTATGTATGTATGTGCGTATGTATGTATGTATGTATGTACGTACGTACATCTGTCTGTCTGTCTGTCTCATTTTTTCGACGTGATGCTACAGACGGAAGAATTCTTGGTGGAGTTAGGAGAAGTTAACAGCGGTATGTTGCCGTAGAGGGCGACAGACAAAATAAAATAGAGGAATCGATGTTGTAGTTGAAGGTTTGGCTTACCTTCTAAGTTGTAGTTGAAGGTTTGGCTTGCCTTCTAAGTTGTAGTTGAAGGTTTGGCTTGCCTTCTAAGTTGTAATCGAAGGTTTGGCTTGCCTTCTAAGTTGTAGTTGAAGGTTTGGCTTGCCTTCTAAGTTGTAATCGAAGGTTTGGCTTACCTTCTAAGTTGTAGTTTTTGGCTTGCCTTCTAAGTTGTAATCGAAGGTTTGGCTTACCTGCTAAGTTGTAGTTGAAGGTTTGGCTTCCCTTCTGAGTTGTAGTTGAAGGTTTGGCTTGCCTTCTGAGTTGTAGTTGAAGGTTTGGCTTACCTTCTGAGTTGTAGTTGAAGGTTTGGCTTGCCTTCTGAGTTGTAGTTGAAGGTTTGGCTTACCTTCTGAGTTGTAGTTGAAGGTTTGGCTTACCTTCTAAGTTGTAGTTGAAGGTTTGGCTTACCTTCTAAGTTGTAGTTGAAGGTTTGGCTTACCTTCTAAGTTGTAGTTGAAGGTTTGGCTTGCCTTCTAAGTTGTAATCGAAGGTTTGGCTTGCCTTCTAAGTTGTAGTTGAAGGTTTGGCTTGCCTTCTAAGTTGTAGTTGAAGGTTTGGCTTCTCCACAATGTGGCTGGGTTGTGGGCGTGTGGCGGCTGACAGAACTGATTGTTTTAGAAATGTAACACTGACATCTGAGGTAGCAAAATGGAGGTCAAGGCTCTGTGCTACTTCCAGGTGGCGCTGTCCCTATAAACAGGTTGATGTGACATTGCTGCCTGGAAAGTCAGGTGAGGGTTGATGTGCTCCCATGTGGTGGAGAAACTGGTTGTCCCAGTTTTTTTTAATGCTTGCCCAGTGAACTAAAACACGAAGAAGCAGCATCTTACCTGGTGGCTCAGGTGTAATCTTACCTGGTGCCTCAGGTGTAATATCTGTATAATATTAATTGTAAAGAAACTGAATTATCGCATTTACAAGATGCTACAACAACAACAATAACAGCAACCAACAACAATAATAACATCACAAAACAATAACTAACAACAATAGCAGCAACCAACAACAATAGTAACAGCACAAAACAGTAACTAACAACAATAACAAACAGTTAACTATAACAACAGTAACAAACTAACAATGACTGCAGTAACAAACAACTAACAATAACAACAATCAACGATAACAAGATCAAACAAATCATCCAGTAAACTACCAAGAGATGAAAGTTATAATCCGTAACCAGTGCAGATCTGAATGGAAGAAAGAACTGAAATGCAGATCCAATACACCAAGTATAAAGGCATCAGCAAACCATCCTCTTTCGCCTACGGACAGGCCACTGCAGACTACTGAGCCACCTACATCGACTCAAAATGTCTCACACCCATGAGTGTCCATGTGGCAGTGGAGTCCAGACTCCAGAACATATCCTTCAAGAGTGCCCAAACCATGCGGTCTTGGGGCATGAGACATGGCCAGAGGACACAAGCTTGGGGCAACAATCTTTGGGGCTCCCAGCAGGACCTGGAGAGGACTGCGGGCTTTGCCATATCGACAGGAATCAGGATCTTATGTAACCAAGAACCCCGAACGCAAGAAGAATAACAACAACAATTATAACAACCAACGACAACAACACAGTAACAGCAGCATATTTGACTGAAATTGTTATCATCCCCGCACTCTGAACAAGGCCATGAGTGTTCTCATCTCCTCTTTGAAAGATATTTCTCCTCGTGGTGCAGGAACTCTTCAGCATCGGTGAGAGTCCTAGCAGATAAGAAGCAGTAGTGATGGCGGGACAAGAACCCATTCCCCCCACTCCAACAAGCCACGCCAATATCGATTCGGCCATCGTGACTAAGAAAACATAATTACTTACTAGAAAGGCAGGCCGTATAGTTTATTTATTTATTTATGTAATAATTTCTTTCTTTCTTTCTTTCTTTCTTTCTTTGCTGGCCTGTTCAAGTGTGTCATTGCTTTACTGGCCTCTGTCAGAAAAGTGTCGTGTGTATGTGTGTGTGTTTTGTTAGTTTCATCGTTCTTGATGAAGGTATACCGCCAAAATATTGGTTTGTTACTTTTTATTGTACACTTCTATGTGCTCATCTCTGTGTCTGTTTTGCCATTCCTTCTTTTTGTTTTTTTTTCCCTAAGTGTAATGTGGTGTGGAAGTTTGTGTGGTGTGTAAGTGTAATGTGGTGTGGTGTGGTTGTGTGATTTGTAAGTGCTGTGTGGTGTGAGTGTATGGTGTGTATGATGTGGTGTGTATGTGTAATGTGGTGTGTAAGTGTAATGTGGTGTGCGGTGTTTGTGTGGTGTGGTGTGGCTGTGTGATTTGTAAGTGATGTGTGGTGTGAGTGTGTAATGTGGTGTGCGGTGTTTGTGTGATGTGGTGTGGCTGTGTGATTTACGAGTGCATGATGTGGTGTGTAAGTGTAATGTAGTGTGCGGTGTTTGTGTGGTGTGGTGTGGCTGTGTGATTTGTGAGTGTATGATGTGGTATGTAGGTGTAATGTGGTGTGTAAGTGTAATGTGGTGTTCGGTGTTTGTGTGGTATGGTGTGGCTGTGTGATTTGCGGTGTGAGTGTATGATGTGGTGTGTAAGTGTAATGTTGTGTGCGGTGTTTGTGTGATGTGGTGTGGCTGTGTGATTTGTGAGTGTATGATGTAGTGTGTAAGTGTAATGTGGTGTGTGGTGTTGTGTGGTGTGGGTATGCGCATGGATGAGTGACCCACCTTTTCACCAGTCTGTTCTTTCTACTTCAGTGAAGCGACTCTGAGTAATGGGGACATCTCAGGCCTGGACGACACCAAACAGAGCAGCAAGTCCATCGGCGAGAAGCTGGACCGCACCAACGACGACAACAGATCCAACTCCAACAACACAAACGACTCCAACATGACCGCGGTCAAGCGTCCTCTAGACCTGGACGAGACCGAGCCCCTCTACATCTTTGAGCAGCCCGAGTCTCCTTTCAGCAATGGCAACACTTACGTGTCCTTCGGGAGCGAGTTAACTGACCCAGGGGACTTGCCCCCGCCCCCGGTTCAGTACCCATACTACACGAGCACACGTAACGAGGGCTCGCATGCAGGGTCAGCCACGCCTTTACTGGATCGCTACACTCCATCTGTGTTTGATTCGGATGAGCCAATCGAGGATTATGCACGTTATCCAGTGTACGACTCCCTGACGAACACAATCCAGATCCCATATGTCGAGAGCGCGTACAGAAACGGAAGCACTAGTGGCTACAGCAGCTACCGTACCAGTGACAGCACGAAAAGACTTAGCAGTTTCAACTACCCACCGAGTATGAGTGACTATGTTCCCCAGACACCAGTTAGCATGCGCTCCACAATAGCCCCGACGCCTGGATACGCAGATACGGATATTGATGGCGACTATTACCACCCGACGCCAAATCCAGCAGACTACAGAGACTACCAGGACATGAGTTACCCAGAAAGCACACCGCCTCCCCACAGGATGACCCCAGCGACCAGAAAGAGCATGTCTGTGAGCAACCTTGGATATGCTCCTCTGCCATCTGGTCCGAGAAAACCGCCCAGGCTATTCCAGTCAAGAGAGTATATGGAATTAACTCCCCAAGAAAGTAACGGGGATTATATTACATCCCCAGAAGCACATCGATACAGTCAGAATTATGGAATAACTCCAGGCACACCTGTATGATAGTGTAACGGCCTGTAAAAAAACCAAAAAACAAACAAACAATTGTATTGGAAGATATCAAAGCTGTTACAGTTCAGCAGTGGGATTTTAATGGTAGAAATGTGGAAGAATGTACCGAAGAGTAAATATTTTTAGATTTCTTAAACTCTGCTCTGCTGGTGCCAATTGTTCTTGACATACTGACTTCAGAGCCAGTCAGTTTTTGAGATATTGACTCCAGAGCCAATTGTTCTTGACATACTGATTTCAGAGCCAGTCAGTTCTTGAGATATTGACTCCAGAGCCAATTTGACCCTGAGGTATTGATTCCAGAGTAAACTGTTCTTGAGATACTGACTCCGGATCCGTTATTCTTCAGACTCAAGAACAGTTTATTCTTGAGATACTGACTCCGGATCCATTATTCTTCAGGCTCAAGAACAGTTTATTCTTGAGATACTGACTCCGGATCCATTATTCTTCAAGCTCAAGAACAGTTTATTCTTGAGATACTGACTCCGGATCCATTATTCTTCAAGCTCAAGAACAGTTTATTCTTGAGATACTGACTCTGGATCCATTATTCTTCAAGCTCAAGAACAGTTTATTCTTGAGATACTGACTCCGGATCCATTATTCTTCAGACTCGAGAACAGCTTATTCTTGAGATGCTGACTCACAGAGTGACACTTCTGTCTGTGTGCACAACAGAAGGCCCACAAGGTTACTGAAACCTGACACACATATATAACATTAACCAGTTCGTTGATGCATTCCTAAATAAGCTTTTATTCAAGGCTCAAGAAATAAACACATATTTAAAAAAAGATTTTTTTAAAAAAATGTAACATAGTGTTCATATATGTGTCCATGACTTCTGTAAATGCTCTGAGTAGATGCAGAAAACCAGTAAATGATAATAAAGCACTGGAAAATATCGCGAAATGTTTAATTCTTATTTGAAAGTTATCTTGTCCTATTATAAATGAGAGCTTTTACAATCCCCAGAAGAGCATGTTTCTGGGATTTTAACAGAGTTAAAATTAGTTGATTTTATTAGCAACAGTGGATTACTTCTAGTCCTATTGGACAGTAGGCAGGTTTCAGAGAAGTGGTTCTCAAAATATAACTTGTGGTCCCGAACAGATGTAATCATTGTTCTGTAAACGCAGCACACACTGGCAGAGACCTGACGTGTAAAGAATTCTGCTGCTGAGATATTAACACACGGAATGGTTTTCTTATGTCAGTCTTGTTCATTGATGACAAATTTTACATAATACATACATTTTTGGATAATAATGTTTATAATCTTTATCGTAAATGTAAGCTCACCCTGGTATCATATCGGCCAAGTGAATAGGGATCAAAAGGAAAAACAAACATGGTCCTAAAAATAAGCCATGTCAAAGAAAGACATGTTGGAAGGAAAGGCACAGATATAGCAGCCTAGCTGTAAACCATGACACAGTACACATGCCACCAGTTTCAGGGTGAACAGAAAGAAAACCAAATGAAATATTTGGTGTGTAAGCTGTTCATATTTGATTCAGTGAAAAGGTCTCCTGGACTCATTTTGTTTGAGAATCCCTGTTGTAGATATATTATTTGCAAAATTTTAAAAATAAGTGTTTGTTGTTTGCATCACAGAGGAACAAGAGTCTCAGCTCTTTGAAGAAGACACCACAGTAACAGAGGAGAGCCCCATCAATAATTTCTTATGTTTCTAATCAAGACTATTAGAGATGTTGTGCAGTTTTTTTATATAAAGAGTCAGCGGACTAGACTTGGTCAAGACTCCACACACTACTTCTTAGTCTTACATTTTATATCTTACAACCTTCCCGTGCCGTTAAACATCACATAGGGCTCGCATGGTTGTCTGCCAAGTTTTCCTATTCTCGGCAAGTCTTTCAGCTTTATCAAAGGATGCTATGCCCACTAAACTGGCTTCTGTTAACAATGTCCTCTTTAGAGTTTCACGTGGTCAACCTCTTTTTCTTCTGCCTGTTGTGCTCCACTTGATAGCTTGTTTTGGTATTCTCTGATTGTTTCTTCTCATCATATATGTCCATGACTTCTGTAAATGCTCTGAGTAGATGCAGAAAACCAGTAAATGATAATAAAGCACTGGAAAATATCGCTAAATGTTTAATTCTTATTTGAAAGTTATCTTGTCCTATTATAAATGAGAGCTTTTACAATCCCCAGAAGAGCATGTTTCTGGGATTTTAACAGAGTTAAAATTAGTTGATTTTATTAGCAACAGTGGATTACTTCTAGTCCTATTGGACAGTAGGCAAGTTTCAGAGAAGTGGTTCTCAAAATATAACTTGTGGTCCCGAACAGATGTAATCATTGTTCTGTAACGCAGCACACACTGGCAGAGACCTGACGTGTAAAGAATTCTGCTGCCGAGATATTAACACACAGAATGGTTTTCTTATGTCAGTCTTGTTCATTGATGACAAATTTTACATAATACATACATTTTTGGATAATAATGTTTATAATCTTTATCGTAAATGTAAGCTCACCCTGCATCCTGTACCCCTGGTATCATATCGGCCAAGTGAATAGGGATCAAAAGGAAAAACAAACATGGTCCTAAAAATAAGCCATGTCAAAGAAAGACATGTTGGAAGGAAAGGCACAGATATAGCAGCCTAGCTGTAAACCATGACACAGTACACATGCCACCAGTTTCAGGGTGAACAGAAAGAAAACCAAATGAAATGTTTGGCGTGTAAGCTGTTCATATTTGATTCAGTGAAAAGGTCTCCTGGACTCATTTTGTTTGAGAATCCCTGTTGTAGATATATTATTTGCAAAATTTTAAAAATAAGTGTTTGTTGTTTGCATCACAGAGGAACAAGAGTCTCAGCTCTTTGAAGAAGACACCACAGTAACAGAGGAGAGCCCCATCAATAATTTCTTATGTTTCTAATCAAGACTATTAGAGATGTTGTGCAGTTTTTTTATATAAAGAATCAGCAGACTAGACTTGGTCAAGACTCCACACACTACTTCTTAGTCTTACTTTTTACATCTTACAACCTTGCCTGCCGTTAAACATCACATAGGGCTCGCATGGTTGTTTGCCAAGTTTTCCTATTCTCTGCAAGTCTTTCAGCTTTATCAAGGAATGCTATGCCCACTAAACTGGCTTCTGTTAACAATGTCCTCTTTAGAGTTTCACGTGGTCAACCTCTTTTTCTTCTGCCTGTTGTGCTCCACTTGATAGCTTGTTTTGGTATTCTCTGATTGTTTCTTCTCATCACATATGTCCATCTTCTTTTTCTGATCACCCATGAGACAGGTTGTTGTTTGCTCATCTGTCTTATCTCTATGTTGTTCTTAAATTCACTCCACTTTATACCAAGTATTTTCCTGAGGCATTTGTTTTCAAAAGAGTCTAATTTCTTGTCTATTTCTTTAGTTGATTTCCAGCTTTTGCAGGTAAAGGTTGTTATTCTGTGTTCAGTCTGACCCGTTGATTAGGTCTTGAAAGCTTCAGGGTCTCCATGTGTCATTCTTGTAAGTTTCAGGGTCTCCATATGTCATCCTGAAAGTTTCAAGGCCTTCACCTGTCATCTTGAAAGTTTCAAGGCCTACACATGTCATCCTGAAAGTTTCAAGGCCTACACATGTCATCCTGAAAGTTTCAAGGCCTACACATGTCATCCTGAAAGTTTCAAGGCCTACACCTGTCATCCTGAAAGTTTCAAGGCCTACACATGTCATCCTGAAAGTTTCAAGGCCTACACCTGTCATCCTGAAAGTTTCAAGGCCTACACATGTCATCCTGAAAGTTTCAAGGCCTACACCTGTCATCCTGAAAGTTTCAAGGCCTACACCTGTCATCCTGAAAGTTTCAAGGCCTACACCTGTCATCCTGAAAGTTTCAAGGCCTACACATGTCATCCTGAAAGTTTCAAGGCCTACACCTGTCATCCTGAAAGTTTCAAGGCCTACACCTGTCATCCTGAAAGTTTCAAGGCCTACACCTGTCATCCTGAAAGTTTCAAGGCCTACACATGTCATCCTGAAAGTTTCAAGGCCTACACATGTCATCCTGAAAGTTTCAAGGCCTACACATGTCATCCTGAAAGTTTCAAGGCCTACACCTGTCATCCTGAAAGTTTCAAGGCCTACACCTGTCATCCTGAAAGTTTCAAGGCCTACACATGTCATCCTGAAAGTTTCAAGGCTACACATGTCATCCTGAAAGTTTCAAGGCCTACACCTGTCATCCTGTAAGTTTCAGGGTCTCCATATGTCATCCTGAAAGTTTCAAGGCCTACACCTGTCATCCTGAAAGTTTCAAGGCCTACACCTGTCATCCTGAAAGTTTCCAGGGATACACATGTCATCCTGAAAGTTTCAAGGCCTACACATGTCATCCTGAAAGTTTCAAGGCCTACACATGTCATCCTGAAAGTTTCAAGGCCTACACATGTCATCCTGAAAGTTTCCAGGGATACACATGTCATCCTGAAAGTTTCAAGGCCTACACATGTCATCCTGAAAGTTTCAAGGCCTACACCTGTCATCCTGAAAGTTTCAAGGCCTACACATGTCATCCTGAAAGTTTCAAGGCCTACACATGTCATCCTGAAAGTTTCAAGGCCTACACATGTCATCCTGAAAGTTTCAAGGCCTACACCTGTCATCCTGAAAGTTTCCAGGGATACACATGTCATCCTGAAAGTTTCAAGGCCTACACATGTCATCCTGAAAGTTTCAAGGCCTACACATGTCATCCTGAAAGTTTCAAGGCCTACACCTGTCATCCTGAAAGTTTCAAGGCCTACACCTGTCATCCTGAAAGTTTCAAGGCCTACACCTGTCATCCTGAAAGTTTCAAGGCCTACACCTGTCATCCTGAAAGTTTCAAGGCCTACACCTGTCATCCTGAAAGTTTCCAGGGATACACATGTTATCCTGAAAGTTTCAAGGCTTCTGTATGTCATCCTGAAAGTTTCAAGGCCTACACCTGTCATCCTGAAAGTTTCAAGGCTTCTGTATGTCATCCTGAAAGTTTCAAGGCTTCTGTATGTCATCCTGAAAGTTTCAAGGCCTACACCTGTCATCCTGAAAGTTTCAAGGCCTACACCTGTCATCCTGAAAGTTTCAAGGCCTACACATGTTATCCTGAAAGTTTCAAGGCTTCTGTATGTCATCCTGAAAGTTTCCAGGGATACACATGTTATCCTGAAAGTTTCAAGGCTTCTGTATGTCATCCTGAAAGTTTCCAGGGATACACATGTTATCCTGAAAGTTTCAAGGCTTCTGTATGTCATCCTGAAAGTTTCAGGTCATCTCTGGGGCTCAGTGAGGTCACCAAGATAGTTTATAAGTCATCCCTGGGAGCTGGCAGCAGTTCAATCTAAGCCACTTCCCACTGTCATGATGCCTGTCCCCCCACTTCCCACTGTCATGATGCCTGTCCCCCACTTCCCACTGTCATGATGACTGTCCCCCCACTTCACACTGTCATGATGACTGTCCCCCACTTCCCACTGTCATGATGACTGTCCCCCCACTTCCCACTGTCATGATGCCTGTCCCCCTACTTCCCACTGTCATGATGACTGTCCCCCCACTTCCCACTGTCATGATGACTGTCCCCCTACTTCCCACTGTCATGATGACTGTCCCCCCACTTCCACTGTCATGATGCCTGTCCCCCACTTCCCACTGTCATGATGCCTGTCCCCATACTTCCCACTGTCATGATGCCTGTCCCCCCACTTCCCACTGTCATGATGCCTGTCCCCCTACTTCCCACTGTCATGACTGTCCCCCACTTCCCACTGTCATGATTCCTGTTATCCACTTCCCACTGTCATGATTCCTGTTATCCACTTCCCACTGTCATGATGCCTGTCCTTCAAGGTTAACAACACATTGTACTGGAGAGCACAGCCTTTCAGTTGATCCTTTTCTTCAGAGAAACTTTGTAAAGAAGAAGAAGAAGAGAATAAGGACTTATCTTGTCTTGCCTTCTTCCTCATGTACCTTTCAGTGTTGGGGGAGGGAGCAGGTAGGATTCTTGATGGGACTTCTTCCTCGTTCCATCAACATCAGTCTTTCTCTCATGAATCTGGGTAGTTCATCTCAGGTTTCCAGCATCGCCGTAGAGCATCTTCTGTAGAGGGAGTTAGAGTCTGGCCAGGTCCTTTGCCTGAGTAGGTTGTGTAGCTGGCAACTCTGTGGTGTCTGATGTTCTTTTCCGCAGTCCCATAAGTCTGTTTGGGTCAATATTCATCTTCTGGTGTTTACGGTGTCTCAGCCAGTAACATCCTGTTGTCAGTTGAAATCTTGACAGGACTCATTTGTGTACTTCATATAAGGGGATATCTACGGTGTCAAAATTAAAGATTATACTTCATATAAGGGGATATTTAAGGTGTCAAGATTGAAGATTATACTTCATATAAGGGGATATCTACGGTGTCAAAATTAAAGATTATACTTCATATAAGGGGATATTTAAGGTGTCAAGATTGAAGATTATACTTCATATAAGGGGATATTTAAGGTGGCAAGATTGAAGATTATCCTCCTTTATGTTTGCAGATTTGATACTTAAACGTTTATATGTAAAAATGATATTGTATATTTCTTGTGAAGAGTTAAAGCAGTGAGTCATCTGTTATGTATGAGTTGTTTATGTTTGGTTACAGTGATTTATATTATCATGTGGAGTACACATTACACATGCGTCATGTTTGTATGAGTGTGTGTTGAGTGATGAGAGTTTGTATGAAAGACTGTTGGATATTGTGTTTACAGAGATGGAAGGATGGAAGGATAATCTATCATATGTTATTTAGTGTGAATGTGAATATTAGATTATGTTGTTTTGGACTGCAAAATTATACACCGTTTTAATATTAGTCTGTAGACCAAAGGGTTCTCAACATTTTAACAGTTACATACCTCCATCATGTGGTCCACACATCCCCAAGAAGAATGGGGTATCCCCAGATTAAGAATCCCAGCTATGGAATATATTAAGCTAAATGAAATCTGTAAATTATATTGTTACAGAAAGTCTACAAAACATATTGTTTTAAACTGAATCTTATGTACAAAAATGTTTTTATATTGAGAATCTGGTTTATTATAAGCTGGTTTTGATCTTAAAGCGTTCACTAGCAAGTCTTAACACAATCACACATGGACCAGTGTCCCTGTGACCTTGGTTTCCGGGTGTTGGAGCATCTCCTGCAGACCTGGCCAACCTGCTCGAACCTCTGAACACAGACCTGGCCAACCTGCTCGAACCTCTGAACACAGACCTGGCCAACCTGCTCGAACCTCTGAACACAGACCTGGCCAACCTACTCAAACCTCCGAACACAGACCTGGCCAACCTGCTCAAACCTCCGAACACAGACCTGGCCAACCTACTCAAACCTACGAACACAGAACTGGCCAACCTACTCAAACCTACGAACACAGAACTGGCCAACCTACTCAAACCTCCGAACACAGAACTGGCCAACCTACTCAAACCTCCGAACACAGAACTGGCCAACCTACTCAAACCTCCGAGCACAGACCTGGCCAACCTACTCAAACCTCCGAGCACAGACCTGGCCAACCTACTCAAACCTCCGAACACAGACCTGGCCAACCTACTCAAACCTCCGAACACAGACCTGGCCAACCTACTCAAACCTCCGAACACAGACCTGGCCAACCTACTCAAACCTCCGAACACAGACCTGGCCAACCTACTCAAACCTCCGAACACAGACCTGGCCAACCTACTCAAACCTCCGAACACAGACCTGGCCAACCTACTCAAACCTCCGAGCACAGACCTGGCCAACCTACTCAAACCTCCGAGCATAGACCTGGCCTGGGAGGAGAGGAGCTGAAAGAAAAGCTGTGGGGGCCCGACTCAAGTCTAGAGAAGACGGAGGGGGGTGGGGGGGGGCGCCTTCTGTATATAAAGCATGACCAACCGGTACTCGAACGAAGAAGAGGAAGATGATTAGGGTTCAGGTTTCATAGTCTTAAATCTATCATCTTTGAAAGCTTCAAACTTTGCCATAATATCCGCCGTAAGATCTTTTAATTCATCTCAGCAGAGCTACCATTTGAAAACTTTGGCTGTCGTATAGGACAGTGAGGGGGAAAAATGATCTAAGCCTGGCTGTTATTGTATCACTTATCTCCCCTAGTCTTTTCTTTGTTTGAATAGCCAGCTTTGTACGTTCTTCCACTTATATCTTATATCCTTCCCGTGCCGTTAGACGTCACATAGTGCTCGCAAAGTAGTTCGCCAAAGTAGTTCTTCCACTACTGTCAAGTTTTTTGTTTGTTTGTTATCTCTCTTGTGAAGAGGGAGTTTATCTTATATTAGTGTTTACTGTTCATTTCTTAACTCTTGTACTGTCAGACAAAGGGAAAATCCAATACCACTTAAACAAGTGTATAATAAATACATCTATCACGATTTTTTTCCCCCCGCGGAATTAACGTTATCCCTTTATTTATCATATGTAGGAAGCTGTCCGGTATAAGAAGTTAAACAAATGCGGAATTCACTAGTTTTATCTGATCTAAAACTAACTTATATTTTAATATAGAATCGGAATCATCAAAAAGCCAGAATAAAACTGTGTAGAAGCTGTTATTTTATCTTCACTCTGTTTACAACCATAAAGGCTTAGAGAGCAAGAGAGTCCATACTTGAAAGGAAATATTTAATTGTCACGTGAATTCTTACTGTTTTTTTTTAAAATTTTTGTTTGTCACTTACATAATGTATTTGTATGTTCTGTTTCTCCGAGTAAAAAGAAAAATTGGCTGAAATGTATGTGTGAACAAAGTGAGGCATTTGATGTAATGTATTCACGTTTCCAAGTTTAAAGGTCACACATTTAAATCGCTTTTGCCCCTTGTGCCAGGTAGAGGTGGAATGTGCAGATATTTATTCCGTTATTATGTTTCTCACTGCATAATGTCTTCGACAGAAGAAGCAGTGGTTGTCTCACAAACATATATGGATGGCGGATATGATCCAGTCCACGAAGTTACTTATCCATTTTTGGGGGTCATTTTTCGTGTTTGTTAAAATTTAGGGACCAATTTTATCAGACTGATTTCCGTGGCTATAAGAAGATATACGAATAATCATACAGATTAAAGTGTTCCAGAAACAATAGGTTTCAAAATACTATCATGGATCTTTTTCAGTTATTAGCAGAATGGCAGCATATATCCAATCCGGCAAGATGCAGTTAAGTGGGTCAGCACTCTCCAGGAAGTTTTCTCTTCAACTCTCAACAGTTTTACGATGAAAGTGGAAAGTCAAGAATAAAGGAAAGAAAGAAGAAATGCAGTGAAAGACAAAGAATATTTCCGCTGAACACTTCGGTTTGAAGTATAACAGCATGAAGGGACATTTGCATGCCAAATCTTAACTGACATTAGTTCTCTAGATGAGAACAAGTTATTTTTTTAAAGCCTTTTTTTTTTCGTTTTTCATTTATATTTTGTTGTTGTTGCTTTGTTTCCTACAGACAGAGCGGTCGGAGTATATCGATAAATGTATGAAATAAATGAAAGATAATAAATCTGAAGGAAATCTGGATCTACATGTTGACCGTATTCTGGCATGACCCATTTAAACAACCTGAACAAACTGACCTCGTAATCCTGATATAAGTTTTATCAGGGCATGTTTTTTACGTGTCACAAGAATTGGACCAGGCGTCTCTGGCCGTTAACAAATCACGCTCGTAGCAATCACATGGAAATCTCTCATTCTCCATACGAACCTCAAACTCAGAATCTATAAATCTAGCGTACGCTCCATGTTATTATATGCAGCCGAGACACGGAGAGCACGTCAGAGAATCGAAAGTAGACTGAGAAGATTTGAAGGAAGATGTCTCAGGAACATTTTAAGAATACACCGGGAAGAACACGTGACAAACGAGGTAAAAAAAAAAATGGAAATGGCTAGGCCATATACTAGAATGGAAAGAACAGTACTCCCATATACCACCTTGACGTGGGCACCTCAAAGGAAAAGAAAGAGGGGCGGGTCATTGAGGAGACACACAATACAGGAACAACTAGAGGAAGCGAGAAAGACATGATTTGAGGTATCCCGACTTGCTCAAGACAGGTCTGGGTGAAGAACCTTTGTTAATGCCGTATGCTCCATTGGGAGTACAAAGGACTGATGCTGTTTTCACAACTGAGAAAACTTTTCTCAATAATATCACGTTTTTTGGAAGGGAAAGACCTGTAACAGCTTTACCGCCGATTTAATTATAAAGTTTTATATAATATTTCTCACAGGTTTCACGAGATAGCAATGCTTCCACGTCTGTGTCAGTTTTAACTTACAAAAATGCTGCTGAAAAGCTGCAAATTAATTACATTTAAAAAAAAAAATTCGCTCTCACTTCTATCAGAAAATAATAGGAAGACATTTTGCAGGAAGACGTAAACAAAAGAGGAAGTCTGGTAAATTCATCACGGACTGTTTTCTGACTAGACCAAGAAAGATGGCGCATTTGTGTGGTATCCCCAAGACAGTTCTGCAAATTGTTTTCTGCAAAGAACAAGAAAAATGGATCAATTTTTTTTTTCTTTAAATGAAGGAGGCAACAGTGAGAAATACTGTGCGTTCTAGTCGCAGGCTGGTGATGAATAAATAATGGACAGCGATCCGAAGATAGAAAGAAAGATCAATATTTTTAAAGGACTGGAAGCCTCCATTCGAAGCCGGAGGATTTATTAAAAACTTGACGAATAGAAATGTTCCAGACAGCTGAAGTGTTTTTGTTTTTTTTCATCGTTTATGCTTATGATTATTTACAACGCGATTTCTTTAATTCACACACAAATTCTGGCCATACAGAAAAAACAAAATCTGTTTCGACAGGGGCGTAAACTCGGACGATGTTAGCAAGGTTGCCAATCCAACACGGAGCATAGAGAAAAAAAAACATCAGCAGAACGGATCTGGAGAAATAACGTTGGAAACAGTCCCTTTGGAAAATGTACTAAATTCTAAAATACATCTCCCCTGTCACATCTGAGATCTAAACTCCAACAGTTTACGAGGGTCTGGAACCTTCCAGCGGATATGGAGATCAGCCCATTGTTGTGTCTTTTCATGGTTAGCATGGCAAAGTAGTTCTGGAAAGAAATGAGGGCTAAAACTAGAAAAAAAAAAGAAAGAAAAAAAAAAAAGCTCAAAGAGGAAGAAAACTGGACCTCACATACACTGTGACCGATTTTGCAAATCTAGTGTCGGGTAGAATCTGCTGTTCAGAGTTCCACAATCATCCAACTTAATCGTGCTTCAGAAAGGTCTTGAAAGATGAAACATGGCGAAGCATTTAGCTACTTTGGATTTCTTTGGCAGCTTGCATAACTGTTTGCTTCAACCATTGTACCGCGCATGGCAGGCAAATATTCTCCATGGGGCGCACCCAAAATGAGGCGTATGTGTTCTAATTTAAGAACATCTAGCACAAATGGCCCTCGGTTTTAGCTGGCACAATCCAACACAATACATTCACTACATCGCACAGCGGTAACAAGGGCGTTCGTCTTGCTGTTGTTTGCTTTGTCGATAGTGAACGCAATTTTCATCGGGCTCTATGGAAACATGGGGAAGCAACTGTCGTAACTAGAGGATCCAGATACCAGAGTGACAAGGGCCCTGCACGTTTGCAGGGAAATGTTTGATTAGAAGAAGCAAAACATTCAACATCTAACACCATAAAATTCTTGGTAGGCTCGTACGTGTATGTTAGCTTTGATTAGGGGAATTAACTCTAAAATACATAGTGGTAATTTTTTTCCACCTGCAGTTAGTTTGTTTTTTTTTTTTCGTTCAATCGGCGCCTGATGTCTACACATTTATACACCTCAATTAACTAAGCAGTGTCCAGGATGCTTTTAAAAGTTCAGTTCAGCGCGGTTTTTTTTGGCGCTGTATGTTTGATTCTTTTCAAAGATAAAATGCTCAAAATATTTATTTTGGTATTAAATATTTGTGTAGGACTGACTTAAATGTATTTATTTATAGCTTGTGTGTGTGTGTGTGTGTGTGTGCGTGCGTGCGCGCGCGTGGAATGTTAGACAGAAAAGCATGTCAGCTAGAATGTCTGTCTTATGTCTCCATGGATGAAATTTTGGAAATTTTTGGTTATCAATTCTAGAAATTCAAGAAATTTGCCATAGTAGAAAGATTCCAGTGACCAGGTGAAAATCGAGCCAAATTCTTAGTTTCTGTTTATCATCATCAGCAGCAGCAGCTACAGATAACACTGACCTAACCAGATCTAATAACTGAAACACCCTGTGCTGCTTCCATTCTTGTATTCGCTTCTACTCTTACAAATATTTTCACAAAGAATCTTAACTCCCGAAAGAAGATCAGTTCCGAAAAAAAAAATCTTAGCTCATAAAATAATTGTAGAACATAATGACAGACATAGTTCCTGTGGAAAAGGGGGGGGGGGGTAATGAGTCGTCATTACAACGTCATTACACATGATCAAAAAATAAGTGCTCTGCTGTCTAGTCAACGGTTGACCAGAAATTACCGACTAGTGTGGCCATCAGCACTAACTCCGTAGCTAGCGGCGTCATTCCTCTTCCTTCCCAGAGCGTTAACCCTGGTACCCATGTTTTTTTCTGGAGGCTGAGTGAACCCTGGGAGTACTTCTGCCAGCCAGGGTCTGACCGCCACCGTGGTGGGTGGAAATCGAAACCCTGGTCGGCGAGCGAGTGACTTATCCACTGCGTTAACGCCGCTCCCTCTTGAAATAGTTTTAAAGAAAATAATCTCATCTCTGGAAATAATTTTGGGTTATGAAATTATGTCTGATCATGTAAACAGTTTTTGTTTCACTATTTCTAAGTCCTTAAAAGAATATCTGATTCAGAAATAACATTAGCTTATTCTAGAAAATGAAAATAAAAGTGGCTTTTGAATGAACAAAGCGAAACTGCTGGAGAGGAAAGCGTTTCCATTTATCTGCTCGCTTCCAACACTCCGGGCCCGGCAAACCATCCTCCACGATCGAGGTTGGTTAAATCTTCTTGTTCTGTCTTCACAATCTCGCTGATAGATCCGAAACTTTGCTTCTTGAAACGCTATATAAAAAAACGAAACAACATTATGTCTTGAAGGCGTGAATCTCGTTTTAAAAAGTGTTTCGCAAAGTTGAAGTATGTCTTAGACTTCCTACCACCACCCACGACACACAAACATTTTCTTAACATTCTTTATGGTTCTGCCATGTGTGTTTTTGTTTTGTTTTGTTTTTTGCAGGAAATAATGCAATGTCTGTTTTAAACTTTTACAGTCGCTTAAAATGACACATTATAAACATTGAAACAAAATACTCATTATTACTATTATTATTGCCCACAGCACAAAAAGGACTGGAAAAACTAATTATATCAGTCCTTAAGAACAGTGAAGAGCAAAACCTTTATCTTAATGCAAAGAAAACTAAATTGATAACAACTGACAAAATAAATAAGGCAGCTGTAATGTATATCGATGAGGGAAAAATGGAAGAAATGGAGAGTTTTGAATATCTTGGATCACTACTAACTAATAATGGAGATATGAGGGAAATTAAAAGGAGGACATCTATAGCTCTTCAGAAAGTAAAACAACTAAAGAATCTGTGGAGAGGAACAGACAGAGCTACAAAAATAAAAGTTTTTAGGGCATCTATCTTTCCCATGGCAACATATGCCTGTGAGACGTGGACACTTAACAAAACAGCTGAGAAACACATAAATGCCTTTGAATGTAAATGCTACAGAAGAGTTCTTCAAATATCACGGGGACAAAAAGGAACAAATATATCCATATCACAAGAACTTAATATTGAAGAAGGTTGGCTAGTAAAGAAGACTGAACAGAGAAAACTTAAATATTTTGGTCACATTTAACGTCACGATAATTTAGAAAAGACAATCTTGGAAGGGTACATAATGTGAAAGAGGAAGACATTGTTGACGATCTGCGAATGGATGCAATCAGCAGCAGAGCATCTTGCTCACAACCTAGAGGCCTACAGGAGAGCTGTTAGGGAGGCAAAGTTCCGCAAGGGACATGCAAATGACCGACTGACTGACTATTATCACTGTTAAAGAATTTCTGTAAAAAGCAGTTTAATCGGCTCATAATGGTATAAGAGGCAAATGGAGCGAATGTGTATTTGTTTATTCACTTTCTGATTTAAATATATATTTTGTTTGCAGAATGCAGCGAAGTTAATTGTTTCGTTTTTTTTTTTCTATTTGCACTGCCTGATGTGTCTGTTGTTTTACTTTTTAAACTTTGTAGTGTCACTGTTGAAATTTTTAACATGTCTTTGTGGACATCAAAATAAATTTCTATATCGCAATTTTGTACTGTTTCCTTGACTACGTAAATGTAATTCTCGTATATATGTGTAGTTAGAGTGTATGTGATTTGGGGAAGTGGGGATGTTAATGTGGAAAAGGAGAAAACTGAGATGGGTGAGGGAACATAATGCATAATAATCGATAAACTGTCATTAAGATCATGTTGGTAATTTTAAATTATAAATAGTATCAAGGAATATCTATTCATAAATAGATAGCCAGAGATTGGATCGATAGCCAGATATAGAGAATGTCAGAAATAGATTTATTTAGTAGCTGGTAGACTGCGTAGATACATATAATAGAATTACTATTTATAACTTAAGGCACCACTGAAATAGTATTGGCGCCAACTAAATTGGTTTTCTTCTCTCTTGGCTGTACCTAGCTGAATCTGTATTCTATTGGGTTGATTAAATCTTCTTGTGGAGTTCAGTTTCATCTTATAAATTTCTTCTTGTTGTTGGTGTTATAGAACAACCAAATTTTCTATGTTACACACTGAGAAAATACAACAAGACACCCAGGCTTCCAACCCCACAGAATAATACTGATACAACAACTTAACATAACTTGGCAGTTTTCCAACCCAAACAAACTGGTCAACAATGAGAATTCCAACAAAGCCAATGGTGTAGTTATATCTTCAGACAACACACGTTTATTGATGGAAAAAATGAGGGGTGAAATTATGAGGATGGAAACGTAGCCATCAGGCTGAACAGAAATTATAATGACAAAGCCCGGCGTGAGAGAACTCTACGCCATATGGGCGAAAACCTTACAAATGTCCTTATACAAATAAAACCATACTTACAACGTTCCACCCAAAAACCTCAGCCATCACAAGAAAACCTAAATCCTTCATCTAACTACCAAAAAACTACCACTACTAAAAGCTCTTCCTAACAAGACTCCATCTAGATCAAAACTAGTAAGGTTCTTCCTACAACAAAACAAGTAAGGCTGCTGCTATAACAAACAAGTAAGGCTCTCCTTTGACTAATCATGAGTGGTATTTATACTATCCCTACCCACTCAGTTTACTCCATGCTGCACGCTTTTCCCAAGACCCCCGCTCAATGGTCTCAACCAACCTACCTTTCAAACAAGGGTACTCACTCTATTAATTATGTCCTAAATACCAATCCTGCTTACAACCCCTAGCCAAGAGCATACTGGTATATACAGACTAAAAGTAAGCCATGCGGAAGTCGGATGCGTCGAGCCGAAGGACGCAGATATATAAGCTTAGCCATAACCGTGACAAAATGCAACTACAGCCTTTTCATGGTCAATGCAGAAACAACGAAAAAGATTGGGAAAATCATTGGAAAACTCGAAGGAAAATGGGGGAAAAAAAAGCAGACCAAAAGTAATATATATGAATGTTGTGTTCAGGTGGCACGGAACATGAAAAGGCGGCTACATTTTACGGAGACGTCAGAGAAGCATGATCGTCAACCACTACCTGCATTTCTAAACTCATTTGCAATCATCTCTTCTTCTGATGACTCTTGAAACTGTGATCCTGTATATCATGCGAGCAAAGACGTTCTGGGGGGCTCGGGGTACACACAGGATGAGAACCCTTCTTAACTTAACAAGCCCCCAAAACATTGAGCCATAACTCGTTAACCAGAGAGGAAAAATTATAGCTTGTACTAGGAGATCTGGAAACACTACATATAGCATGTACTATGGGCTCTGGAAACACTACATATAGCTTGTACTAGGAGCTCTGGAAACACTACATATAGCATGTACTAGGAGCTCTGGAAACACTACATATAGCATGTACTAGGAGCTCTGAAAACACTACATACAGCATGTACTAGGAGCTCTGGAAACACTACATATAGCATGTACTAGGAGATCTGAAAACACTACATACAGCTTGTACTAGGGGCTCTGGAAACACTACATACAGCATGTACTAGGGGCTCTGGAAACACTACATATAGCATGTACTAGGGGCTCTGGAAACAATACATATAGCATGTACTAGGGGCTCTGGAAACATTACATATAGCTTGTACTAGGAGCTCTGGAAACACTACATATAGCTTGTACTAGGAGCTCTGAAAACACTACATATAGTATGTACTAGGAGCTCTGGAAACACTACATATAGCATGTACTAGGGGCTCTGGAAACACTACATACAGCTTGTACTAGGAGCTCTGGAAACACTACATCTAGCGTGTACTAGGAGCTCTGGAAACACTACGTACAGCATGTACTAGGATTACTGGAAACACTATAGCTTGTATTATGAGCTCTAAAAAAACATTACAGCTTGTAATAGGGGCACCATTAAATGAGATGGATAGAATTTTGACTGATTTTAGTTTGCTGAAATCGATGACGGCGCCTGCCGTTTACTCCCTCTCCCAAATCAGTTCAACCATTCTCCTGCCTGCTTCTACTTTCAGAAAAAGATACCGTCGTGTCTTCCTCGTGTGTTGCCATCACCTGGTAATGGACTTAATTTAGGGGACTCTCCTAGGACCAAGAATCATTTTACCGCATTGTCTGTCCGACCCTTTGGGGATTTGTGCCTCCAGTTTTGTCTTGTGACCGCCAGAAACTTCTGGAAGCAGGTCCTTTCACAGCAACCCGAACAAATTCTCAATATTGATTCCCAATACAATCAAGGAGAAGGTAAATTTAAAGAAGGGCAGTAACTAAATTTTTACTGCATGTTCTACTTTGTTCTTGTTTCATACGTTGTACAAACAGTGGTTCTCAACCTTTACTTGAGCGTCACCTTGGACCAAAATGATACGTGTTTGTGACGCATGAAAAATATCTATTTAAAAATATTGCAGTTCAAAGAACAATTATAACATACAATAACTTCTCGCGACCCTAACTCTGGACCCCCCCCCCCCCATATTTGGCAACCACTGCTCGAACTACATGCTCCTTTCTTTTGAGCGACGACGACGATGATAATGATGACGATTGTATTCTCGATAGTAAATGATGGCAATATCTGGCTGAAATGGCTTTCTGCAAGAAGAAAATGATGTTTCTTTACCGAGATCAAAATTATATTTCTGGCGCTCGCGGCCTTCCTTACATTTTTTGTAACTGTTAATTTTCCCCTTTATTTTTTTTAGAACTTTTAAATACCACTACTACTACTACTACTACCACTACTACTACTACTACTACTACTACTACTACCACTACTACTACTATTACTACTACTATTACTACTACTATAACTACTATTTTAAATACTACTACTACTACTACTACTGCTACTACCACCACTACTACTACTATTACTACTACTACTACTACTATTACTATTTTAAATACTACTACTACTACTCATCATCATCATCATCTTCATCATCATCAAGTGCCGTGCCGACTGGCGTTGGCTATTATGCTTCTCCAGAGTACGCGATCCTTCATGCATGCCATCAGCTCAGTTGGTGATCTCCTCTCACACCATCCCGTCAGACTGTCCAGTATCATTTCTCTTGGTCTTCCTCTTGATCTTCTTCCTTCTATTTTTCCTGTTGTTATAATATTTTCAATGCCCCCTCTTCTCATTGCATATCCTATGAAAGTACATTGTCTCTCTCTTATCTTTTTGACAAGGTTTTTTGTCTCTCCAGCTCTTCTCATACATTCTTCATTAGTTATTTTTGCTGTCCAGGGGATTCGCAACATTCTTCTAATAAACCACATTTCTGCTGCTTCCAATGATTTTTGTGCAGACCTGTCTATTGTCCATGATTCACTTCCATATAACAAGATAGGTTCAATATAGCATTTTAGGACTCATTTTCTAACATTCATTGATAAGGATGTGTTGGATAATATGTTTTTCATTCTCTGTAATGCAGTCTTTGCTTGGCCTATTCTGTTCCTAATTTCTGTTCTGCATTTCCCATCTGAAGTTATTACTGCTCCAAGGTATTTGAATTTCTGCACCTGCTTTAGACTAGTTCTGTTTAATTTTATACTGCATGCTGGTGGATTCTGTTTCTTAGATATAACCATAGTTTCTGTCTTTTTGATGTTCAAAGTAAGGTCTTTCTGTTCACTTTCTTTGGTGACTTTATCCAAGTGATTTTGCAAGTCTTGTTGGTTCTCAGCTATCAGTACTGTGTTGTAAGCATACCGAAGGTTGTTAATATTGTATCCTCCAATTTTTATGCCTGGTTCTGTGATGATCATTCTTAGAATATTCTCGCTGTACAGAGAAAAAAGGTCTGGAGATAGTACACATCCTTGTCGCACCCCTTGTTTTATAGGTTATTTTCCAGTTCTATTTTCAACTCGAATTGCTGCTTCTTGCTGCCAGTATAGATGTTTTACAATCCTCAGATTTTTGCCGTCTATATTGATACTACTACTACTACTAGATGGACATATGTTGGTCACTTGATGAGAAGAAATGATCAGAGAATCCCAAAACAAGCTATCAAGTGGAACACAACAGGCCGAAGAAAAAGGGGCAGACCGCGTGAAACTCTGAAGAGGACATTATTAAGAGAGGCCAAGTTAACAGGCATAAAATCCTTTGTTGAGGTTGAAAGACTTGCCGAAGACAGGAAAAATTGGCGAACTACTTTGCGAGCCCTATGTGACGTCTAACGGCACGGGAAGGATATAAGATATAAGATAAGATAAGACTACTACTATTATTTCAACTACTACTACTACTATTTTAAATACTACTACTACTGTAAGAGGAATGAATGAAGGTATCGAGTGACTGCGAGCACTGGAAGTATTACGTCATAGGTGTGTATGTGTGTGAGAGAGAGAGAGAGAAAAAGAGAGAGAGAGAGAGAGAGAGAGAGAGAGAGAAAGCCGAGGCCAGACCTGTGATATAAGGCATTTATCAACAAATTCTCAAGAAGGTTAGAGATAAATTCTGAAGATTGTTAAGCAAAATACGACTGAGCAACTTGAGACTCAGATCAGCGGGAAGATGCCTGCAATAAGTTTTAGTTGGAACAAAGATGGCGACGAGCAGTCCAAGATAGGACGAGTCACAGTGAACAGTCAGTTGTGTGGTTTTTTTTTTTAGTCAGGAGTATTAGTTTAACACAGGAGACCTGAGTCATACACATTAAGTGACTATTGATTATTTGCCGTGTGAGTAGTTTGGGCTGATTAGCAGAACCTGTGAAGATCGGGGCGGCTAGGGCAGTGTGCTCTTGAATGTTGCTAAAACAGAATGCCTACTGCTACCTCGTAACTTCAGGTACCACCTAATCTGT
Source organism: Achatina immaculata (assembly GCA_009760885.1). NCBI lineage: Eukaryota > Metazoa > Mollusca > Gastropoda > Stylommatophora > Achatinidae > Lissachatina > Lissachatina immaculata. The sequence goes on from CM019700.1 coordinate 9,618,086, forward strand.
CACATTAACGACATATTATCACCCCCTCCCACCCCACCAGCAAGCGGGTATGCTGTATTTATAGATCTACGTGTTTAAAAAATGGCGCCCCTGACTTAACATAGGCTTGGATGGTGGACATTTTTTCACTTTAGAGATTCTGTGGCACGTTGCAGTTTTTCTCCGGCAATCAAAAACAAGAACTTCATGATGAGAAATCAACGAAACAAAACCACCAGAATTTCATCTGTTTTTATTTGCACCCTGGGAGTTATAAACCATAAATAAGCAACAACGCTTTGTTTCAAAGGTCAGTTTAACAAAAAGTGAAGAGAGAAAAAAAAACACCCATTCTTTCATCAACTGGCAAATTCAAGTATGTGCACATGCTGACAAATTCAACTATGTGCACATGCTGACAAATTCAAGTATGTGCACATGCTGACAAATTCAAATATGTGTACATGCTGACAAATTCAACTATGTGCACATGCTGACAAATTCAAGTATGTGTATATATAAGATAAGAGAGTATCACATTGCTTTCTTGTTTCAAGTTAACGCCTTTTAACAGCTATATATTTATATCGGAACATTTATTATACAATATGATTGACCATGAGCACAAACTGTCATGACTGTTGGAATAATGACCATCAGAATCACACTGACCGCAGGATTCAGTCCACCAAAGATTTTATGAAAGTCACTTTTTTTTTTTTTTTATTACTGCATCACAGGAAACAACAAAAAATCTCTCTGGTTCAGTGAACAAAATATCATCAGTTCTGAAGTTTTCTCATTCAAATAAGTGTTGGCAAAAGAACTGCCCACCACATTCGCTTTATGAAATCACACGCACACACACACAGGATGGATCATTGCCAACAGACAATAAAGTTTCAAACTCAATCTTCAATTACAATCTGCCAAAGAAATTTCCTGTAAGCTTCCTACATCCAACCAATGAAATCTCATATAAGACCACTACATTCAGTCAATGAAATCTCATTTAAGATCACTACATCCAGCCAGAGAAATCTCACATTATGTCAGCGAATGAAATTTCACATAAGGTCACTATATCCACCACATGATACCTCACATTACGTCAGCCAATGAAATTTCACATAAGGTCACTATAACTAGCCAATGATATATCACATTATGTCAGCCAATGAAATTTCACATAAGGTCACTATATCCAGCCAATGAATGCTGTATGAGCCAAATACTCAATCAAAAGATAAAATTGCAATCTATGAATGAAATGGCAGAAAAATCTGGTAAGCCACATACATTAAAAAAAAAAAAAAACGACAAGGGGGAAAAAAGGGGGGGGGGGGAGAGAATGAAAATTAAAACCAGTTAATCTAAGCAGAATCATTTGTGGTGGAGAACAAAAAACACTAAGTCACCTTACTGGGATATTTTTACGTTCTGTGGCCTGCAAACGGAACACAGGTTGCCAGGTCATACAAGTCCAGCATGACAGAATCAAGCAAAATAAACTGGCATAAGCTATCAGCAACACCACGTGACATGCAACAGAATAGCACTGCTATAATGACAACTTAAAACTGCCTTGCAGGTCGGGGGGGGGGGGAACTAGTGGAACTGACAGCATCAGATTTGGAAAGTCATTTTGTTCTGAAACAGGAACAAACAGCTTATCCACTCAAAAAGATGTCATGTTACAGTTTTCGACCAATCATTTCACATTTGAAGTAGCACATGATATATTTTGGGCAGCTCACATGTATCACACAACAGTTATATTTCCCATATCATACATCTGTTGTTTCCATAACAAGCCTTATGTATCCAATCTGATTTAGGTTATGTCCCTTGAAAACTCATTATCTGACTCTTGAATGTATGTGCCGTGGGTAGGGCCTCCAAGAAGACATTTTGTCAAAACTATTTATCCCCCCCCCCCAACTGATTAGCCATTTTTATTTTCATTCACTATGGGGCCCCCATCTTCTCCCCTTAAAATAGAAAGTCCTCCAGGCATCACAGCAAGCACTGACTGGGCCCCCTTCTCACTGGGCCTCCTACAGTGACCATGAATGCCCCTTTTTTTTTTTAAATGAAAAAATCTAAAATGCATAAAAAATACAAAACTATAATATGGCTTGCAAGAACTTTTCTGCATTTTCTTTTCACATGGACAACAAAACTAAAAACTTGTAGTTTCTGTATAGTCCCAGGGCAAAATAACATTTTCTAAAAAAAAAAAACCAGATTACTTCACGAAATCCCAACCAAGTTCGAAGCATAAATAAAAAAACATGGACATGAGAAACAATCCAAGCAATCGAAATATTTACAAGTCACACACGGTAAATGCTTGCTAAACGTACCCCCACATACATGAATCCAATGCTCGCACGAGTTTAATTATATGGATTTCTGTAACAGATGTAAAATGCATCATGACAAAGAAGATCAAACAGCCTCAATATATGTGCACCCCTTCCATCATGCAGTTGGATTCCTCTGAACTGCCCCGCATTTTCATAATCAGAATTTTGTTTTGAACTTTTGATCCAACATACAACTATAAAATGCCGACACATTCCATGCATTACACCTGTCCTCTAAGACTATATATGTGATAGTGGCAGCTGCAGCCAAAGTAAAGAAACAACGTCTTGAAGTATGGTAAAGCTGCTTTGTTATAGGTGCTGTGGATGTTGACATTTTCAGTGCCTGCAGTTCTGAGGTCAAGTATCCTTCGCATGTTTTCACTGGTCTCTGCTGCAAACTTGTTCCACTGTGATGTACACGTCAAAACCACACTCACTATTTCATGCGCAGAGATCGCTGTAAATTACCAATTAAACAAGAGAAAAACTGAAATTTCTGGAGGTCGCTGGTTACTGCAACTGGTTTTTATTATCAAAAAGCTGGTAAAAAACAACCAGCAAAACTGGTTGGAGGATAACCAGGCTAGTAGTTTATTTCACTTAGTTTTACTAGCAAGGACTAAGTCACAAGATTAGCTCCTGGCATGCTTTCCTTCAGATTGCTTAAGCTCTTTGTATGCTAACTTTCCTTCAGATTGTAGAAGCTCTTTGTAAGCTAACTTTCCTTCAGATTGCTTAAGCTCTTTGTATGCTAACTTTCCCTCAGATTGTAGAAGCTCTTTGTAAGCTAACTTTCATTCAGATTGTAGAAGCTCTTTGTAAGCTAACTTTCCTTCAGATTGTAGAAGCTCTTTGTATGCTAACTTTCCTTCAGATTGCTTAAGCTCTTTGTAAGCTAACTTTCCTTCAGATTGTAGAAGCTCTTTGTAAGCTAACTTTCCTTCAGATTGCATAAGCTCTTTGTATGCTAACTTTCCTTCAGATTGCTTAAGCTCTTTGTATGCTAACTTTCCTTCAGATTGCTTAAGCTCTTTGTATGCTAACTTTCCTTCAGATTGCATAAACTCTTTGTATGCTAACTTTCCTTCAGATTGCTTAAGCTCTTTGTATGCTAACTTTCCTTCAGATTGCATAAACTCTCTGTATGCTAACTTTCCTTCAGATTGCATAAACTCTTTGTATGCTAACTTTCCTTCAGATTGTAGAAGCTCTTTGTAAGCTAACTTTCCTTCAGATTGCATAAGCTCTTTGTATGCTAACTTTCCTTCAGATTGCTTAAGCTCTTTGTATGCTAACTTTCCTTCAGATTGCATAAACTCTTTGTATGCTAACTTTCCTTCACATTGTAGAAGCTCTTTGTATGCTAACTTTCCTTCAGTTTGCATAAGCTCTTTGTATGCTAACTTTCCTTCTTATTGCATAAGCTCTTTGTATGCTAAATTTCCTTCAGATTGCATAAACTCTTTGTATGCTAACTTTCTTTCAGATTGCTTAAGCTCTTTGTATGCTAACTTTCTTTCAGACTATGTAACTCTCTGTATGCTAACTTTCCTTCAGATTGCTTAAGCTCTTTGTATGCTAACTTTCTTTCAGACTATTAACTCTCTGTACGTTAACTTTCTTTCAGATTGCTTAAGCTCTTTGTATGCTAACTTTCTTTCAGACTATGTAACTCTCTGTATGCTAACTTTCTTTCAGACTATGTAACTCACTGTATGCTAACTTTCTTTCAGACTATATAACTCTCTGTATGCTAACTTTCTTTCAGACTATGTAACTCTCTGTATGCTAACTTTCTTTCAGATTGCTTAAGCTCTTTGTATGCTAACTTTCTTTCACACTATGTAACTCTCTGTATGCTAACTTTCTTTCAGATTGCTTAAGCTCTTTGTATGCTAACTTTCTTTCAGACTATATAACTCTCTGTATGCTAACTTTCTTTCAGACTATGTAACTCTCTGTATGCTAACTTTCTTTCAGATTGCTTAAGCTCTTTGTATGCTAACTTTCTTTCAGACTATGTAACTCACTGTATGCTAACTTTCTTTCAGACTATATAACTCTCTGTATGCTAACTTTCTTTCAGACTGCGTGTCCTATTTCCATTTCTACACGTGCAAGTTTAAGAAATTTTAAAAAAAAAAAGGTTCTACAAACTTCATCCTCTTTCTTCATTAACACTGAAGATGTCATCTACTTTCTTCACCACTGAGTGACATTACCAGTCGATGAACTAGAAATGTCTGTACCCATACAATCTTTGAGTTAATATCTCTTGTAATGCAATGAGCTGGTATGAAGCTGTGAAGAGACAGCAACTCATACTACACACAGACAATGGAGATCTTTGCCACACCTGACTAGATAGATCCAGATTTTATCACATACAAGAAACAATCACAGGTCTAATTACAGAAAACCTAAACTGCTACAAGATCAAAGAAAACTGCCTCAATATTCTGGGTTAGACAGAAGATCAGCAAGGACAGAAAAGCCAACATTTGAAGGATAGAAAAGCCAACATTTTGGGCAAAGTAGAAGATCAGGAAGGAAACAAGGATCAGTGATTACATGAGGATCAGCAAAGTAACAAAGATCACTGATTACATGAGGATCAGCAAAGAAACAAAGATCATTGATTACACGAGGATCAGCAAAGAAACAAAGACCACTGATTACACGAGGATCAGCAAAGAAACAAAGATCACTGATTACATGAGGATCACCAAAGAAACAATGTTCAAGCCTGAGGTTCTAGTCACTAGGCCCATTTTATATTTCTCATTAAAGTCACATGTAACACATACATTGTATCTTATATCAGCTAAACTTCTAAATATCCACGCCACTGCCACTTCTTCCATCTCTCACAGTTTCTTGCCAGTACTGTAGGTGCATGCACTGTCCTGGGAAACTTTTTCAATAGGAGGTGATGCAAACATCCATGGACTTTTCCCCCAAGTTTATAGCGATGTTAACCCTTTACCAACAGCTATAATTATAAAATCCCCTCCATAATTACATCTTACGCTTCCCCAGACAGTTCATCCACAAACTCCCAATCAGGAATGGCCACAAAGGGTTAATATGCATACAAATTTGTTGCTTGGGTGGAGGCCATCATGAATGAGTGTGAGAAATGATGAGCCAACTGATGACGAAGTAGAACAAACACAGGGGATACATAGCCAGGACCTTTCTTCCTACAGGCTGACTTTCTGCCAGGAAAGCTGTAGAAGCTAAAATTAAAAAAAAAAAAAGGCCAAATCAGAAAATGATCACAAGAATCTTCTTGGATCTAAATTATTATTCACATGACATTTATCAAATTGTAAACTATTCATGATTCTCATCAAGTGGTAAATTACTCACATGACATCATATGACACTTATCAAATGGTAAATTATTCACTTCATATCATTCATTTACCAAAATGTATACTATTCATATGCCCATGCCATTAAATGTCTTATAGGGCTTGCACGGTAGTTCGCCATGTTTTCCTGTTTTCAGCAAGCTTTTCAACTTCATCAAGGAATTTTATGCCCACTAAACTGGCCTCTCTTAACAATGTCCTCTTCAGAGCTTCACGTGGCTGACCTCTTTTTCTTCCGCCTGTTGTGTTCCACTTGACAGACGCTTACCAAAAGGTAAATTATTCATATGACACTTACTAACAGACAAATTATTCATATGACATTTACGAAAAGGCAAACTACTCATATGATACTTACCAAAAGTAGACCATCCAAATCCCAGGATGACAAACGCAAATCTGACGACAAATAGGATAATAGAATGGGTGTCTACTGCAAGTATAACACGACACAGGATCAAGGCTACAGCCAGCGGAACCACACAGTAGCCCAGGACACAAATGCTTTGAAAGAATGAGCTGAGAGGGAAAAAAGACCATGATCACACATACGTTCGGATAATAAAACAATGACTGTATTAGACTCATAATTTATATTAGCATCCTCTTCAATCTACTGATAAACAAAAGGCATTGACACTAGCACTGACATTTCATATTCTCGGTGTATACTCAATTATCAGAATATATTTTATGCTGAAGGAAAGATTTCACTGTCTGATCTGGCACTCAGCGGCCCATAGCTGATATGCTAGTGTCAGGGTTAGTGAACCATAACTGACCAAGACCCTGTCCCACCTCTCTGTTGGTACACCCAGTAACAGGCCAAGCCTGACTAACGGGACAGAGATCCCATAGTCCCCGTGGTGGTGGAGTCTGCTAAAGAAGCACTGCACACCACCTGCTTTTTAGCTGTACTCCGGGACTGAACAAATAGCTGCCATAACCCGCTCCCTCGCCGGTACGACGCTGTACCTCAACACCTTCACAGCATCGGCTGCACAAGAACACCAGTTCACAGTTACAAGGTGATAGAAGACAAGACGCTGAAGGGAACAGTTGGACATTAAATGCCCATTTAACAATATTCATCATTACAAGCATCATCATCATCACCATCAAAAAGATGACAAAGAAACTGTAATCAACAGAGATATGGTGTCAGAGAAAGATGCAACAAATGCCCTGGACAGACAGAAAAACAAATGAAGAGTTCCTCAAAGAAGCTTCTGAACAATGAAAACTGGTTAAAATGATCAGAAAATGACAATCAAAACTTCTTGGGCATGTCATGAGAAGACAGAAGCTGGAGAACCCGGCAATCACTCGAAAATTCAAAGGGAAAGAAGAGGATGGGAGGGCCAAGAGAAAAATATCTCAGCAGACTGACCAAGAGGCAAGGAAAAAGAAACTGATCGGAAACATCAATAACAGAACATGATGGAGAAGCATCACTGCAAGTGGATAAATCATCATCAGGTGCCATGTCAAGGTGTAACCGATCAATCTGTGATTAAATAAAATTCAGAAACAGTCAGATCAGTTGCCTTTCTTTTCCAAAGCCACTTAATCCACATACCCAGTCATTTTTCTCTTCAATTCTCTTTAGCTTTCTCACTGTCTTGATGCTTTCAATGTTCTCTAAATTCAAGGGCTAAAAAGCAGAGGGTGTGCACTGCTTCTTTGGCAGGTTCCACTACCATGATGACTATGGCAATCCCTGCCCTGTTAGCCAGGGTTGGTCTGTTACTGGAGGTACCAACAAAGTGGTGGGCCAGAGTCTTGGTCAGCTATGGTTTGCCAACCCCAACACCAGCATGTCAGCTATGGTTTGCCAACCCCAACACCAGCATGTCAGCTATGGTTTGCCAACCCTGACACCAGCATGTCAGCTATGTGTTGCCGATTGCCAAATTGGACAGTGACTCCATCCCCAAAAATGCAGTATAACATCCATCAAAGTGAAGTAACACTAGCATTAAACTACATAAGTATTTCTATGACTTGGTGGCGTAAACTCTAAAACTTAACAAAACCAATAGAGATTATAATCTCTTTTCTGAAAACAATAGATTATAACCTCTTTTTCTGAAAACAACAGAGATTATAATCTCTTTTCTGAAAACAATAGAGATTATAACCTATTTTCTGAAAACAACAGAGATTATAATCTCTTTTCTGAAAACAATAGAGATTATAACCTCTTTTCTGAAAACAAACTAAAATAGAAAACAGCAATATGCAGTTAGGAACATCTCTCCCTCCCTCAACTTACATATTGCCGCCCAGTAACTTGATGTTCAGTGTGACGACAGCTGCACCGAGCCAGTAGATGACAAACACTTCAGCAAACTGTGGACCTCCGTCATTCTCCCCCATCATGTTTAAATCATCAGTTGAGCCTTGTAACATGCTGAAAATGTAACCAGGTTGTAACATTTAGACAGCGACCATCATGTTAAATCACTGTAGATCAACTGGTGTCAGTAGCTATACAGCAATGTATATATCTTACATCCTTCCCATGCTGTTAAATGTCACAAAGGGCTTGCATGGTAGTTTTTGGTGAGCTTTTCAACTTCATCAAAGGTTGTTATGCCTACTAATTTGGCTTCTCTTACCAATGTCCTCTTTAGAGTTTAAAGTGGTCGACCTCTTTTTCTTCGGCCTGTTGTGTTCCACCTCATAGCTTGTTTTGGGATTCTCTGACTGTTTCTTCTTATCAAGTGACCATCTCCTTTTTTCTGATCACCCATGGGACAGGTTGTTTTTTTGCTCATCTGCCTTATCTCTGCGTTGGTCTTGAATTCGTTCCACTTTATACAGAGTATTTTCTTTAGCCATTTGTTTTCAAAAGAATCTAATTTGCTGTCTATTTCTTTAGTTGTTTTATGGGACATACTGAGGAGTAAATTCAAACAAGCTACGGTTATATCTGCAGTGCAGGCTAGATGAGACAGCAGGAGGGCAATCCTCCTTTTTCTTCTTTGAACATTCTCAATGTTCAAGTTGGATATCTTTCAAGAAAGCAGCAGTCTGCCATCATCATCATCACACAACCTGAGGGTAAATGATGACAAATGCATACCACCTGTAAATTACAGGGTAAAAAAGTATAATAAAAAGAGAGTGGCTGATGTTTCATCTTTTGTTACAATAGTGTACAAAAATGGTTGGAAAAAATGGGCAGCAGCCCCAATCCTGCTAGTGCTGAGATGATTTTTTGTGGGGGGGGGGGGATGGGAAGGAGAAGAGAGAACAACAGGAGACATCAGAACCAACTGAAAAAAATCTTTTGGGGCACTCGGGACCTGGCCTTCCAAACCAAGTGTCTACATAAGATAAAAGGAATGTTCTGGCCAAATACCATCAGTAATTGGCTTTTGTTAAGAGACAAATATGACACTACTGTTGACTGCGACTGAAAGGAGATGGTGGCAATGAATTAGCCACATTATGAGAACAACAGACAAATGAATTCTTACCATGAGCAGCTTTGATGTGGACTCCAAAGGATAAAAGATGCATGGGACCACCAGAGAGACATGAAGACGTTCATTCACTCATTCATTTGCATGTCCCTTGCGGAACTTTGCCTCCCAAACAGCACTCCTGTAGGCCTCTCGGTTGTGAGCAAGATGGCCTGCTGCTGTTGCATCCATTTCCAGATCGTCAACGATGTCTTGCAGCCATCTTTGTCTTGGTCTTCCTCTTTTTCTTTTTCCCATTATGTACCCTTCCAATACGGTCTTCTCTAAATTATCATGATGTTTAATGTGTCCAAAATATTTCAGTTTTCTCTCTTTAATCCTTTTTACATGAAGACGTACAGCAGATCAAATGCTGGTAAACAAAGAAATGACATGGGAGACAGGCAAGAAGATGGCCAAGGGCCGACAAAAGTGGAAATCTCATGCTATCAGCAGCCCCATGCATCTCGGGCACCGAAGGGATGAGAGAAAGAGAAGAATGTGGTCTGGGAAGGCAAGGGTGTTGCAGCCCAAAAAGGTCTGAGAACCACTCGTGCAGAGAAACTGTGAACATCCTGATACAGTATGGAAACCCCTGTAAACATGGATACTCACATTGCCATAAATGTACACAGAAGAAGTGGCCCCCACAAATCCCCTGAAAACAAAAAGAAGAAGATCTGTTAAAACACAGGCTAAACATGAAACAATCTGACTGGTTTATAATGACAACGGTGGCTATTTCAGAGATGAGGATGCCATTGGAGACAGCAAACCAAATCTGGTGAAGTAGCTACCCTGCCTCCATGGCATACCCCTACTAACAGTCTGCTAATCCCTGAGCTGGGGTGTCTGGGTCCATGTGTCTCACCTGGTGGAGGAGCATTTAAAGAATCATGCTTATTCTTTTTTTTTTTCTGTGGAGTAAGAAAAGGCACTACAGCTCATCCATGATTTGTTGATCTTCATGCTGCCATCAGCAAGATCTTCATATATGATCTCAAGGGATTCATATACTGCCATCAGCTAGATCTTCATATCATCATATATAGTTTCAAGGGATTCACACTGCCATCAGCTAGATCTTCACATCATCATATATAGTTTCAAGGGATTCACACTGCCATCAGCTAGATCTTCATATCATCATATATAGTTTCAAGGGATTCACACTGCCATCAGCTAGATCTTCATATCATCATATATAGTTTCAAGGGATTCACACTGCCATCAGCTAGATCTTCATATCATCATATATAGTTTCAAGGGATTCACACTGTCATCAGCTAGATCTTCACATCATCATATATAGTTTCAAGGGATTCACACTGTCATCAGCTAGATCTTCATATCATCATATATAGTTTCAAGGGATTCACACTGCCATCAGCCAGATCTTCATATCATCATATAGTTTCAAGGGATTCACACTGTCATCAGCTAGATCTTCATCATCATATATAGTTCAAGGGATTCACATACTGCCATCAGCCAGATCTTCATATCATCATATATAGTTTCAAGGGATTCACACTGTCATCAGCTAGATCTTCACATCATCATATATAGTTTCAAGGGATTCACACTGCCATCAGCTAGATCTTCATATCATCATATATAGTTTCAAGGGATTCACATCTAGATCTTCATATCATCATATATAGTTTCAAGGGATTCACACTGCCATCAGCTAGATCTTCACATCATCATATATAGTTTCAAGGGATTCACACTGCCATCATCAACTTCTCAGAGCTTCTATTTCATAGCTCCAGTGGGATTTTCATCAACTTCAAGAATCAAACATCTGCAGAACATCCAAAACTTCCTTCAAACCATGGGGGGGGGGGGGGGGGGGGAAGGAGGAAGAGAAATCGATATTCTATGGACACATCACAAGAAGACAGAATTTTGATGACTTGACAAAAACTGGAAAACTCAAGGTTAAAAAAAAAAAGAAAGAAGGATACAGAAATGAATATGCTTACAAAGCAGCAAAGGAAAAGAAAGGCAATTAATATGATTCACAACACCCAAGGACCACCACAAAATGGAGAAGCACGGTGATAGTGCTAAGTTAACAGTGTATAATGAGTGAATTAAAAAAATCAACAAGGAAAGAAACGTGAAACAATTATGGCTATATCTTAAAAACAAAATAAATATTACATTAACTAGACAAAACTTGACACCTTATTACAACAACAAAAATATTAACAAGTAAATGGGGTCAGATAAGGCATCTTCTTCTTCAATCTCCCTAGAACTGTGAGCTGGTGTTCTTCGCAGCCAATGCTGTGAAGATGTCAAGGCACAGCATCATGTTGGCTTGAGAGCGGGTTATGGCAGCTATTTTTTTCAGCCTCGGATTGCAGCTAAAAAAACAGGGGGTTGCAATGCTTCTTTAGCAGACTCCACCACCATGGGGGCTATGGTGATCCCTGCCTCGTTAGCCAGCTAGGGCCTGTTACTGGGAATACCGACGGAGAGGTGGGACAGGGTCTTTGTCAGCTATGATTTGCTAACACTGACGCTAGCATGTCAGCTATGATTTGCTAACATTGACGCTAGCATGTCAGCTATGATTTGCTAACATTGACGCTAGCATGTCAGCTATGATTTGCTAACCCTGACGCTAGCATGTCAGATATGACTTGCTAACCCTGACGCTAGCATGTCAGCTATGATTTGCTAACCCTGATGCTAGCATGTCAGCTATGATTTGCTAACACTGACGCTAGCATGTCAGCTGTGATTTGCTAACACTGACGCTAGCATGTCAGCTGTGATTTGCTAACACTGACGCTAGCATGTCAGATATGACTTGCTAACCCTGACGCTAGCATGTCAGCTGTGATTTGCTAACACTGACGCTAGCATGTCAGCTGTGATTTGCTAACCCTGACGCTAGCATGTCAGCTATGATTTGCTAACCCTGACGCTAGCATGTCAGCTGTGATTTGCTAACACTGACGCTAGCATGTCAGCTGTGATTTGCTAACACTGACGCTAGCATGTCAGATATGACTTGCTAACCCTGATGCTAGCATGTCAGCTATGATTTGCTAACCCTGACGCTAGCATGTCAGCTATGTGTCACTGACTGTCAAACAGACAGCGTCTCTGCCCCCTCAAATAAACATTAAAACAAACAACAACAAAAATCAAAACTTACATTCTTTCAACAGAAGTGTGCTTTTCTTCGGGATCAGAACATGGGCAAATTTGCTTCCAACAGCTCTCATGTCTCGGAGCTGAGAACAATAAAAAAAAAAAAAAACCAAACAAATCAGACCCATTGACATTACATGCTAGTCAACAACTGATATATGTTCCAGAGATGGACAGCAACAATGTTCCCTCTAAGCTATGTGGCTGTGCACAAAAGGAAAAAAAAATATGATATGCTTGATCTTTTACATTCTGCAGAAAGAGAAAAAAAAAGCTACTTTTATTTTTTTCAATTTCCTGATGGTTACTTTGTGCTCTGCTAGCACTGAAAAAAATTAACACAGTGCTACATGAGTTGTTTTCTCAATTTCTTTTATTATTTTCCTTTTCTATGAGAACTTTATAAATGATACTACGTAATCTGATGTTATGGCACATATTTCCACGCAGGTTGAAAATTTTGTGCACGAACCATGAGACCTTAGAGGGAACACTGGATAACACTATCTTTTGGCCATTTAACCATTAAAAAAAAAAACCTTTCTTAAGCCCACAGAAAGCCCCCAGAAACTGGCTGCCACATTACTGTAGCCTTGATAACAGGGTATGAATCTACATGGTTCTTCATGGGGCGGAGCCTGCTAACAAGCTCACTTCTAAGATTCATTCTGGACCGGGGGGTGGAGTAGAAGTACCTCATAATTTTTAGAATGAAACAGTACAGAGAATTTATTTTCCACAATTTAATGAGTGATGCCAGTAGACAATTACGTGCTCGTCGTTTCCTTTTAAAAATCAAATCATGAGAAATCCTCAGCTGTTCTTCATTCTCTGTTCTAGTCTGTCTGAAAACTCTCATCATGTTCTAGATCATTTCTTCTTGAACTCACTTCCTAATCACTCATACCTCATTTCTCATTCTTTGTTGATTAATCACAGAAAGTAGTCACGTGTGGTTATGAGGACTGTACAGACCTGAAAACGTCACTGTTTCGTGACACCCCACAATATGAAAACGTTTCTTCTTCTTCTTCGTCTTCTTCTTCAGCATTTGGTCATGCTAGACCTACAGTCCTGTCACTCTGATAAAGTCTGCTATATCCTCCAGGCTTGAGTGGGAGACCCATTGCTCTTCCTTCATCACAAAAAAAAAAAAAAAATTATTGGTCTCTTACTTCATGTAAAAGCATTTTTCTGAATATCCTGTACCCATGCCTACACTGTAAGAAAGGACAAGTGTTTTGGAAAACCCTTGCAGAAGCCCCATGTGCCTTGGGCACATGAGGTTCAGATATATATCATCACCCAGTAACCAACATAAAAGGCAGTACAAGGAAGTTAAGCAAGCCACCACAGCCCACTTTCAGTCAGATTTCAGGCCTGCTTTACAGACTTACATCAGAGATGCAGCAAACACATTAACCAGCAATTATCAGTAAATTATTCATTCATTTGCATGTCCCTTGCGGAACTTTGCCTCCCAAACAGCACTCCTGTAGGCCTCTTGGTTGTGAGCAAGATGGCCTGCTGCTGTTGCATCCATTTCCAGATCGTCAACGATGTCTTGCAGCCATCTTCGTTTTGGTCTTCCTCTTTTTCTTTTTCCCATTATGTATCCTTCCAATATGGTCTTCTCTAAATTATCATGATGTTTAATGTGTACAAAATATTTAAGTTTTCTCTCTTTAATATCAGTAAATTACTGATTTAAAAAAAAAAAGAATAAACTGAAACTTTTGATGTTCGTCATGTACTGTAACCGGTTTATATTATAAAAGAATCCAGTACAAAACAACCAGCCAAATCAGCTGGAGGTTAACCAGACCAGCAGGCTGATGATGAGGTTAACCAGACCAGCAGGCTGATGATGAGGTTAACCAGACCAGCAGGCTGATGATGAGGTTAACCAGACCAGCAGGCTGATGATGAGGTTAACCGGGCCAGCAGGCTGAAGATGAAGTTAACTGGACCAGCAGGATGATGATGAGGTTAACTGGACCAGCAGGATGATGATGAAGTTAACTGGACCAGCAGGATGATGATGAGGTTAACTGGACCAGCAGGATGATGATCCCCCGTGTGGTACCCGGGATCTGCAAAGAATAGGACCACTGTACCCTACCATGCATGATCGTAAAAGGCGACTAAGGAGGGTTCAGCATAGGGCCAGCAACCCTATCTGGTAAAAAACTATCAGACTGCTACAGAAACAGAAGCAAGGGAAAAAGCAAATGCAGGTGGAAGGAGAAATGCTTATCAGGAAACTGAGCCCATGAAGGTTGTGGATGAAAGCCAGCCACTGGAAGTCCCCAGCCCGACTGCAGACCTCCTGGAACCTAAAAGACGCTGGCGATGGTTGGGACATGTGCTCCGAATGACTGACAACTCACTACCAAAAATAGCACTAAGATGGACACCACAGGGGAGCAGAAGTAAGGGTAGACCAAAAGAGACATGGAGAAGAACAACAGAAAGGATGTTGAGCAATAGAGGGCTCACCTGGGCAAGAGCAGAAAAAAAGGCGAAAGACAGGCATTTGTGGAAAACCCTTGCGGAAGCCCCATGTGCCCTGGGCACTTAAGGTTCAGAGAGAGAGAGAGAGGATGATGATGAGGTTAACCAGACCAGCAGGCTGATGATGAGGTTAACCGGACCAGCAGGATGATGATGAGGTTAACTGGACCAGCAGGATGATGATGAGGTTAACTGGACCAGCAGGCTGATGATGAGGTTAACCGGACCAGCAGGATGATGATGAGGTTAACTGGACCAGCAGGATGATGATGAGGTTAACTGGACCAGCAGGGTGATGATGAGGTTAACCGGACCAGCAGGGTGATGATGAGGTTAACTGGACCAGCAGGCTGATGATGAGGTTAACTGGACCAGCAGGCTGATGATGAGGTTAACCGGACCAGCAGGATGATGATGAGGTTAACCGGACCAGCAGGATGATGATGAGGTTAACTGGACCAGCAGGGTGATGATGAGGTTAACTGGACCAGCAGGGTGATGATGAGGTTAACCGGAACAGCAGGCTGATGATGAGGTTAACCGGACCAGCAGGCTGATGATGAGGTTAACTGGACCAGCAGGCTGATTTTGAGATTAACCGGACCAGCAGGCTGATGATGGTGCTCAATGTACATGGAGGAGAATCAGCCAGGTTTTGACTTTGATTCAACATGTCGGCATTTTTGCAAACATCAAATCTTGCCCACAAATAAGGTAAGATAAAAAAAATGTCTCTTAAACATTCTAATTCCTGCTGCTATTTGTACAGCGTGTTTAATTTTACAGTAAAAAAAAATAAGCATAAATTACCGCATGCTGTACCGACTAAGCCCGTATTTCAGAAAGCACTTCATGCAAGGTGAAAGACAATTACAAATGTACCAGTTTTGACAAATCTTGAGCATGATCACTGAAGATGCTGACTACTGATAACACACATCAAGCTAACAAAATGACCATTAAACAATAAAACAGGAACACAGTACAACAGGTTCAAAACTAACAATTGTCTCCTTCACTGGCTCATCCAGAGTTGACAGCTCATCATCTGACCTGGCAGTTCCAGGGACCTCCATCTCCCCCTCCACGGGCACCTTGACAAACTAGCCCAGGAAAAAGCAAGGAAAAAAAAATGTACGTAAATAATCTTTCCACAGTGGTTCCTGGGGTCTGAATAGTGAGTGAGTGATTTTTTTGCATTCATCTTCCATGACAAAACTCAGTGATTTTAAAATATTACCAACTCTCATTTAATGCAAAATCTAGATTTGAACTCTTCTGCCAATGTTGCTATATGGCTGTGAAACTTGGGGACAGTCAACAAGAAGATGACAAAGAAACTGAAAGCAGCAGAGATGTCGTTTTGGACAAAGATGTGATAAACTTCCTGGACAGACAGTAAAACATGTGAAGAGGTCCTCAAAGAAGTTTCAGGGCAATGAAGACTAGTTAATGGGGGGGGGGGGGGGGGAATCCAAATTTCTTGGACATGTCACGAGCAGACAGAAGCTGGAGAACCTAGTAATGACTGAAAAAAAAAAAATCAAAAGAAAAAAGAAGAGAGGAAGACCAAGTGAAAAATGCCTCAGAGGACTGATCAAGTGGCATGGAAAAAAGAAAAGAATCTGAACTAATCAGAAACACCAAAGACCGTGCAAGATGGTGAAGCTTGATCAACAACGCTATCTGGCACCGCATATAATTACTCATTTGAGCGGGGTAATGATATATTATCTAATAATGGGGTAATGATGTATTATCTAATAATGGGGTAGTGATCTTATAACAGGGGTAATGATGCATTATCTAATAATGGGGTAGTGTTCTTATAACATGGGTAAGGATGTATTATCTAATAATGGGGTAATGATCTTATAACGGGTAATGATGTATTATCTAATAATGGGGTAATGATCTTATAACAGGGATAATGATGTATTATCTAATAATGGGGTAATGATATACTATCTTATAACAGGGGTAAGGATGTAGTATCTTATAATGATGCATTATCTTATAATGGTGGAAACATGGGAAAGAATGCAGTCTAGATTCTAATCGCCAACTTAAATGTGTTGCTCGCATCAACTTCAGTTAATTACTCAGATTAAGCATATTATCCCCGATAAAAGGGACACAAGTATTACTAAAATATTCATATAAGGGCACAGCAAAGGGGGGAAATGAAAAACAGCAAACATTCCTTACTTCTTCGTGAAACTCCACGTCAGCCATGATTAGTTCTCCGGGAATTTCTCTATTCCAGAAATAAACAGCACGCGAAAAACGAAAACAAACGCAGAAATTTGATTTTAAATATCAGTTTCCGATTATTTTCGGTTTATTGCGTTTTTCGACGGAGATTTGCTCACACGTTGACATTATAGCAGAACACGTCTGCCAAGAGGAGATCGTGGGAAGCCGACCAGTTTGTTTGCATGTGCAGTAGCAAGATTTGACGCCGAAATGGAGTCTGTAACTCACCATCGTGTGAGACGGATTGTCTTCTTTTCTATTTTAACTGCTGCATTGTGTCCCTTGTTATTTCACCTGAGCAGGGCGCAAGAAGGAGAAAACGAAAGTAGCCCGCCAAGCGGTGTTGAAGACGAGACAGTTGCAGAAGACTCGGATACAATACAGGGAGGAATAACGTCATTTGAAAAATGTATCCTTTAGCATTTCGTAGTAGGGATTTAGCAACTTATTTGCAAATTACAATTTTCATTGGTCACAAGTTGTAATTATAGGTAAAAACAAAGGGTTTCACAATACTGTAATTACTTGCTTTAACCCTTTCTGTCTGGCAGCTCAAGCTTTGGGTTACCCAGTTTAAGTGTTAAAGTCTCATAACTTTAATGGTTTGTTTAGTCTTAGAATGCGGTGAATTTTAGTTGGTTGTGGAAGTTGTTTATCATCATTTTGTTGAGCAGCATCTCTTCTGACTGACTCTGACAATCTATTTGATCGAATGGGCTACTGTGAGAGAAGTCATGTTAGCATTGTATGACCCAGCCTCATCACATCTGTCTTTGTTAAAAAAATTCGAATATCCAAGGAAAATTTTTCTGTATTGGATTTCCAGCATGCTCAGTCTTGCCTTGATATGCCATAATGTTGTTAGTATGGACTCATCAATACCGTGTTGGGTCTGCATGGTCTTAAGGTTAGACATTTGCATCAGGTGTTGAAAGTTGTGGGTTTGAATCCCACCAAAAATGGCAGGAATTTTTTTCTTGTGAATGCTTCTGTAAAATATCTCCCGGTTTCTAGATAGTGGGGTCTTACATCAGTGTGCATTATGTTTGTTAATAATCCCTTGGCAGTTGGAAATCACAGAAAGAGCAGGCCAGATGGGTGGTACCCCAGGCAGAATCCTAGAATAAAATCTATCACAGAGATTGGTGCTGTGCATGCAGCATTTATGCTGACTATGATGAGATGCCAGAAGGGGCATCTGAGGAGATATGGGAATATCAGACTGTGGTGAACCCATTTCCAACATACCTACAGCAGCTTTGGGGTACAAACAGGAGTGAAGCAGGGATGTGTACTATCACCAACATTATTTATCTTGGCAGTAGACTGGAGGCAACATCAGACAAACGCAGAGGATTACAATGGACCCTTGACACAGTGCTGGAGATTGGTGCTGTGCATGCAGCGTTTATGCTGACTATGATGAGATGCCAGAAGGGGCATCTGAGGAGATATGGGAACATCAGACTGTGTTGAACCCATTTCCACCACACACAAAAAAAAAACCCAAAGAAAACATAATGCTGCTGTCATGTCTCTCCTTTTTTTTTTAACTGTGTATTTTATTTTCCCCCGCGTGTCACCCGGGATCTGTAAAGAATAGGACCACTGTACCCTACCACGCATGATCGTAAAAGGCGACTAAGGAGGGTTTGGCATAGACCACATATTTGTACTTAGACAAATATTAGAACAGGCAAATGAGTGGCATAGCACAACATATGCATTGTTTATAGATTTTGAGAAAGCCTTTGACAGTGTCAACAGAGATGCACTGTGGAAAATCCTGAGATGGCAAGGCCTCCCCCATAAGATAGTGAATGAAATCAAAGCTCTATACGAGGGTTTTCAGTGCAAAGTGATCTGTGGAGAACATACCTCCAGCAGCTTTGGGGTACACAAACAGGAGTGAAGCAGGGATGTGTACTATCACCAACATTATTTATCTTGGCAGTAGACTGGTTAATGAAGGAGGCAACATCAGACAAACGCAGAGGATTACAATGGACCCTTGACACAGTGCTGGAGGACATTGACTTTGCCAAGCAGTCACAAAGATATGCAAGATAAAATAAACAAGCATCATAGGACTAAAGATCAATGTAGGAAAGACAAAGTTAATGAAGCAAAATGTGAACAACAGAAATGTACTCAGAGTAGATAGCAAGTTAGTGGAGGAGGTCAACGAATTTGTATATCTTGGCAGTAGAATAGTAGAAAACTACAGCACAGAGGACATCAACAGTAGATTTACTAGAGCAAACCAGGCTTTTGCAATGCTGCAGACTAAATGGAAATAAAAAAAACTAAGCATGAATATGAAAATCAGGATATTTAAGAGTAATGTTCTAAGTGTACTACTCTATGGAAGTGAATGCTGGAAAATCACAAAAACCACAGAAAACAAGTTGAATTCTTTCCAGACTAAATGTTTACGAAGAATTAGAAAAATATTTTGGCCAAACACCATAAGAAATAACATCTTGTTGGCAGAGATGCAGATGAAGCCACTGACAGTAATTATTAGGAAAAACGCTGGCGATGGTTGGGACATGTGCTCCGAATGAAACTCACTACCAAAAATAGCACTAAAATTGACACCGCAGGGGAACAGAAGTAAAGGTAGACCAAAAGAGACATGGAGAAGAACAACAGAGAGGATGTTGAGCGATAGAGGGCTCACCTGGGCAAGAGCAGAAAAAAGGCAAAGGACAGGCATTTGTGGAAAACCCTTGTGGAAGCCCCATGTGCCCTGGGCACTTAAGGTTCAGAGAGAGAGAGAGAGAGATATTTTCCTGCATTTTGATTTTGTCATCATTTTATTATGGATTGTATAGTAAATGACAACACTGAGTGAGTTTAGATATTATGGCAGCAGCAGCAAGGATACAGTACCATGCAATACAAACATGGTGTGCTGTCTCTGTGAGCAATTATTGATTGTTCATGACTTATGTAAGCAATATGCTCCACAATCATGTACAAAAGTCAGTTTTTACATGTGTAGAGCTGAGATGTTTCTGTTATGCTGACCAGAGTTTTGTTAAGTTTATATCTTAGTTGTAACCACGTCACTAACTTGGTCCATTGGACAACATCTGACCCAACCAAGATTTGCTAACTTGCTCCTGTGTTGATACAACATATTTCTAATGTTTTATGTTGATGTTTTCTGTGAACTTTATGCATGTCAGAAACTTCTTATGTTAGTATGATTTATGTATGTCAAGAGTTGTCTATATAGCAGTCCAGTATTGGTAGAAATGATCACGTTGCCCAGCAAAATGATGGTCAGCAGCCTCTACAAACAGTTCCTGGAGTATATTTGTTTAAAAAGATATTTCAAAGATAAAAGCTGCTATTACTATAACATAAGCAATGTCTCTAAATGTTACATCGAGCCAATTTTGCTTTATGGATGTGAAGCATGGTCCATGAATAAGAGAGTACAGCGAGAAATGGAGGTTATGGAAATGTGGTTCATAAGAAGGATGTTGAAGGTACTATGGACAGCTAAGAAAACCAATGAAGAAGTCTTAAGAGAGGCTGGAGTTAAAAGGCAAATTACAGCAAAGATCAGAGGCAGACAAGCGACATTTGTAGGATATTTTGTGAAAAGACGAAAATTGGAACACAATGTGGCAACTGGAAAAATTGAGGGAAGGAGAGACAGATGAAGACAGAGAGAGAAGTTATTTGATGGGCTGACAGTGTGTCTAGGAAGAAAGTCACTGGCAGATCTCATAATCAAGTCTAAAGGGAATTGTGAAGAGAAATGATCGCCTATGCAGCACGGCACTTGATTGATTGCAGCAGTGTCTTATTTTAGCTCTTCCATTGCAAAACAACACTGGAAGGGTTGCTAGATATTGCATACCTATGTGAATCAATACCCAAAACAATCAGTTTGCCTGTTCCTTGTGGAACTTTGCCTCCCTAACAGCTCTCCTGTAGATCTCTTGGTTGTAAGCAAGATGGCCTGCTGCTGATGCATCCATTTGCAGATCATCAACGATGTCTTGGAGTCATCTTCGCCTTGGTCTTCCTCTCTTTCTTTTTCACATTATGTACCCTTCCAAGACGGTTTTCTGTAGATTATCATGACGTTTAATGTGTCCAAAATATTTAATTTTTCTCTCTTTAATCCTCTTTACTAGCCAGCCTTCTTCAGTATTAAGTTCTTGTAGTATAGATATATCTGTTCTTTTTTTGTGTCCATGATATTTGAAGAACTCTTCTGTAGCATTTACATTCTAAGGCATTTATGTGTTTCTCAGCTGTTTTGTTAAGTGTCCTTCTGTAGCATTTACATTCTAAGGCATTTATGTGTTTCTCAGCTGTTTTGTTAAGTGTCCAGGTCTCACAGACATGTGTTGCGATGGGAAAGATGCACGCTCTTAAAAATCTTATTTTTGTAGTTCTGTCTGTTACTCTCCACAGCTTCTTTAGTTGTTTTACTTTCTGAAGAGCGCTAAACAAACAATATTTAGGCAAAATCTAAGTAAACTGAAAAAGTAGAATTTTTCAAACCTAACTCATATTTTAAAATTGTAGAGTAACTTCCTCTCAGTTTCCTTCTACCAAAATTTCTTATCAGATAGATTCTGACAGAGGATGGAAATGATTCCAGGAGTCAAGGACAAGATAGACTTTGTCCAACAGATTTTCCTTAATTATCTGTTGGATGAGGAGTTCTTCACATTTTTACAGTTATATGTGACCCCCACCTCCCCCTCCAATTCATATGTTACAAAGGTTCTAAGGACTGCAAATGCGCCACAAACAGCCTCTGGCAGTCAAGTCCAGCTCCTGGCCTTCCCGTGGCAGAACTGTTTAAACTGACAGGAGAAGGGGCGAGGGCGAATATCTGGCGCCTGAAAACCAGTTACTTAGGGTAGATGAGTGTCACGTTTGGTAGCTCATCTGCCGCTGATGGCGAGATCTTCAGCTGCCGTGCGTGGAGCGGTGCTCTTCCCGGCCAATGAAGAAATTTGCAAATGAGGTTGCCGCGCAGCATCACTGCGGAAAAGGTGGTTGAAAGAATAAAGCGAAGCAAACAGTCAAATCACGGCACCTCTGGTCTGGAGGTCGGCCACGTCCTGAGTGCAGTCATATCGGGTGAAATGCATGAACCGGCTTGTCCCAGAGGTTAAGTCACTGCTGGCTTGACTTTTCAAATGCCGCGCGTGGAGTGAAGCTCCTCCCGGTTAAGGAAGTAAATGCGGAAATAAAGGTTGCTGTGCGGCGCCGATGGGAAAAGGTGGTGGAAAGTGAAGTTTAACCTGGTATGTCCAGTAGTATCGCTACGAGAGCTATACCACGGCACCTCTGCTCTAGAGGCCGCCTACGTCCGAAATACACCTACACTGGTGAAATATGCCTAAACCGGCACACACCAGGGGTGGAACTCGATGGCTAGACATGTCATGCCACCTCCGCTCTAGAGGTCGGTAACGCCTGATAAACACCCATACTGGTGAATTTTGCCTAAACCGGCTCATACCAGGGGTGAATCTTGAAGGCTATGAATGTCACAGTACCTCTGCCCTAGAGGTCGGTCCCGTCCCAAACATGCCCATACTGGGAAATGCCTAAACCGGCTCAACCCAGGGGTAGAAGTCACTAGTGGCGAGGATTCGTCCTCCTGGACAAAAGCTCCATCCTGGTCACAACTAGGAAGGGTAGCGGCCACGACCGCAAAATGCTGAAGTCGGAGACACTGGACCAGGGAAGTCTAGATAGGCAACCACCTCTCACCCGGCGGGGATGTCTGCGTATCCTAATCACGCTGAGGTTTTCCGGTGAGAAAGTCCAACCCTGGACTGGATGGGCAACCACCTCTCACCCGGCGGTGATACACGGGTATCTCAAAACACGTCGAGGTTTTCCGGTGAGAAAGTCCAACTCTGTCCTGGGTGGGCTAACGCCTCTCACCCAGCGGGGATGCACTGATATTCCAAACACGTCGAGGTCTTCCGGTGAGAAAGTCCAACCCTAGACCAAACTGGTGCAATGAAAACCACGGTGTCACGCAATCCCGCTTCCGAGACCCACCAAGAATACAGGCTAAAGCACTGTGATACTTTGAACCCCTTGTGGTCCTTCGTGGAACTCATGTGGTCTATTTTGGACCACACAGGGGACCACCGGACCTAACGAGGACCACATGTGTGAATTCAGTAGGTTCACAGTGCGGTTTTTGGTGGTAGAAGTGAACGAAGAAGAAGAAGAAGAAGAAGATATGTTACAATAATCCATTTACCAGACTGTCAGAATCATAATTATCACAATTCCTGTTGGGTACCAGTGTGATGGCATCAAAATATTTTAATAGCTTGGTTTTACTTTACATACTGGATACTGGATAATTTACACATGGATAGTTAGGAACGGAACAGTTGAAGGAAAGTTCTAGTCCAGCAGAAATTTTTCAGAGATCAAAATTGTTCATACATCAAGTGCCCCTATCATTTGGTTAACATATTTCAAGGGATATGGATACCTCCATCATTGGGTTTACATATCTCTTAAGGATATGGATACCCCTATCATTGGATTCACACGTCCAAGGGATATGGATACCCATATTATTGGGTTCACATATCTCTTAAGGATATGGATACCCCTATCATTGGGTTCACACATCCAAGGGATATGGATACCCACATTATTGGGTTCACATATCTCTTAAGGATATGGATACCCCTATCATTGGGTTCACACATCCAAGGGATATGGATACCCACATTATTGGGTTCACATATCTATAAGGGATTTGGATACCTTCATTACTGGGTTCACATATCTACAAGGGATGTAGATACCCTCATCCCCAATTAAAAACCCATATGTTAAGTATTTAACTTTTAAGGTGAAGACTTAACTAAAAAGTCTAAATTGACTTTGACCAGCAGTTAGATAAACAACTGTTTGCTCAGAACAGAGCCACACAATAAATTGACTTTGACCAGCAGTCAGATAAACAGCTCTTTGCTCAGAACAGAGCCGCCTACGTCCGAAAACACCTACACTGGTGAAATATGCCTAAACCGGCACACACCAGGGGTGGAACTCGATGGCTAGACATGTCATGCCACCTCCGCTCTAGAGGTCGGTAACGCCTGATAAACACCCATACTGGTGAATTTTGCCTAAACCGGCTCATACCAGGGGTGAATCTTGAAGGCTATGAATGTCACAGTACCTCTGCCCTAGAGGTCGGTCCCGTCCCAAACATGCCCATACTGGGAAATGCCTAAACCGGCTCAACCCAGGGGTAGAAGTCACTAGTGGCGAGGATTCGTCCTCCTGGACAAAAGCTCCATCCTGGTCACAACTAGGAAGGGTAGCGGCCACGACCGCAAAATGCTGAAGTCGGAGACACTGGACCAGGGAAGTCTAGATAGGCAACCACCTCTCACCCGGCGGGGATGTCTGCGTATCCTAATCACGCTGAGGTTTTCCGGTGAGAAAGTCCAACCCTGGACTGGATGGGCAACCACCTCTCACCCGGCGGTGATACACGGGTATCTCAAAACACGTCGAGGTTTTCCGGTGAGAAAGTCCAACTCTGTCCTGGGTGGGCTAACGCCTCTCACCCAGCGGGGATGCACTGATATTCCAAACACGTCGAGGTCTTCCGGTGAGAAAGTCCAACCCTAGACCAAACTGGTGCAATGAAAACCACGGTGTCACGCAATCCCGCTTCCGAGACCCACCAAGAATACAGGCTAAAGCACTGTGATACTTTGAACCCCTTGTGGTCCTTCGTGGAACTCATGTGGTCTATTTTGGACCACACAGGGGACCACCGGACCTAACGAGGACCACATGTGTGAATTCAGTAGGTTCACAGTGCGGTTTTTGGTGGTAGAAGTGAACGAAGAAGAAGAAGAAGAAGAGATATGTTACAATAATCCATTTACCAGACTGTCAGAATCATAATTATCACAATTCCTGTTGGGTACCAGTGTGATGGCATCAAAATATTTTAATAGCTTGGTTTTACTTTACATACTGGATACTGGATAATTTACACATGGATAGTTAGGAACGGAACAGTTGAAGGAAAGTTCTAGTCCAGCAGAAATTTTTCAGAGATCAAAATTGTTCATACATCAAGTGCCCCTATCATTTGGTTAACATATTTCAAGGGATATGGATACCTCCATCATTGGGTTTACATATCTCTTAAGGATATGGATACCCCTATCATTGGATTCACACGTCCAAGGGATATGGATACCCATATTATTGGGTTCACATATCTCTTAAGGATATGGATACCCCTATCATTGGGTTCACACATCCAAGGGATATGGATACCCACATTATTGGGTTCACATATCTCTTAAGGATATGGATACCCCTATCATTGGGTTCACACATCCAAGGGATATGGATACCCACATTATTGGGTTCACATATCTATAAGGGATTTGGATACCTTCATTACTGGGTTCACATATCTACAAGGGATGTAGATACCCTCATCCCCAATTAAAAACCCATATGTTAAGTATTTAACTTTTAAGGTGAAGACTTAACTAAAAAGTCTAAATTGACTTTGACCAGCAGTTAGATAAACAACTGTTTGCTCAGAACAGAGCCACACAATAAATTGACTTTGACCAACAGTCAGATAAACAGCTCTTTGCTCAGAACAGAGCCACACAATAAATTGATTTTGACCAGCAGTTAGATAAACAGCTGTTTGCTCAGAACAGAGCCACACAATAAATTGATTTTGACCAGCAGTAAGATAAATAGCTGTTTGCTCAGAACAGAGCCACACAATAAATTGACTTTGACCAGCAGTTAGATAAACAACTGTTTTCTCAGAACAGAGCCACACAATAAATTGACTTTGACCAGACAGTTAGATAAACAACTGTTTTCTCAGAACAGAGCCACACAATAAATTGACTTTGACCAGACAGTTAGATAAACAACTGTTTGCTCAGAACAGATCCACACAATAAATTGACTTTGACCAGCAGTTAGATAAGCAACTGTTTGCTCAGAACAGATCTATACAATAAATTGACTTTGACCAGGCAGTTAGATAAACAACTGTTTGCTCAGAACAGATCCACACAATAAATTGACTTTGACAAGCAGTAAGATAAACACCTCTTTGCACAGAACAGATCCACACAATAAATTGACTTTGACCAGCAGTAAGATAAACAGCTGTTTGCTCAGAAGAGAGCCACACAATAAATTGACTTTGACCAGCAGTTAGATAAACAGCTGTTTGCTCAGAACAGAGCCACACAATAAATTGACTTTGACCAGCAGTCAGATAAACAGCTGTTTGCTCAGAACAGAGCCACACAATAAATTGACTTTGACCAGCAGTAAGATAAAAAGCTGTTTTCTCAGAACAGAGCCACACAATAAATTAACTTTGACCAGCAGTTAGATAAACAGCTGTTTGCTCAGAACAGACCCACACAATAAATTGACTGACCAGCAGTAAGATAAACAGCTGTTTGCTCAGAACAGACCCACACAATAAATGGACTTTGACCAGCAGTAAGATAAACAGCTGTTTGCTCAGAAAAGAGCCACACAATAAATGGACTTTGACCAGCAGTAAGATAAACAGCTGTTTGCTCAGAACAGACCCACACAATAAATTGACTTTGACCAGCAGTAAGATAAACAGCTGTTTGCTCAGAAAAGAGCCACACAATAAATGGACTTTGACCAGCAGTAAGATAAACAGCTGTTTGCTCAGAACAGAGCCACACAATAAATTGACTTTGACCAGCAGTAAGATAAACAGCTCTTTGCTCAGAACAGAGCCACACAATAAATTGACTTTGACCAGCAGTAAGATAAACAGCTCTTTGCTCAGAACAGAGCCACACAATAAATTGACTTTGACCAGCAGTAAGATAAACAGCTCTTTGCTCAGAACAGAGCCACACAATAAATTGACTTTGACCAGCAGTCAGATAAACAGCTCTTTGCTCAGAACAGAGCCACACAATAAATTGACTTTGACCAGCAGTCAGATAAACAGCTGTTTGCTCAGAAGAGAGCCACACAATAAATTGACTTTGACCAGCAGTTAGATAAACAGCTGTTTGCTCAGAACAGAGCCACACAATAAATTGACTTTGACCAGCAGTAAGATAAACAGCTGTTTGCTCAGAAAAGAGCCACACAATAAATTGACTTTGACCAGCAGTCAGATAAACAGCTGTTTGCTCAGAACAGAGCCACACAATAAATTGACTTTGACCAGCAGTCAGATAAACAGCTGTTTGCTCAGAACAGAGCCACACAATAAATTGACTTTGACCAGCAGTCAGATAAACAGCTGTTTGCTCAGAACAGAGCCACACAATAAATTGACTTTGACCAGCAGTCAGATAAACAGCTGTTTGCTCAGAACAGAGCCACACAATAAATTGACTTTGACCAGCAGTTAGATAAACAGCTGTTTGCTCAGAACAGAGCCACACAGTTGTCAGGAGTGAAAACCCTGCTTCAGTTTGGGAATGAAGAGCAGCGTTTTTCTCTGATCAAAGTGTTACTAAATCAGCTGTTTAAGGTAAGTAGATTATCTCTCTTAGAATCATGCCTTCAGAAATGACAGGTGAGAAATTTACCATGATGGGCTGGAAAGAACAGTAATGAAGGGAGTGATTCCTGGGAGGAAAGAAAGGGGGTGGGATGGGGGGGGGGGGTTGGCAGATGGTGTGAAGACACTATCCGGTTTTGGAGTAAGTGACCCATAGCTGATAAGCTAGCGTCGGACCAGTACCCTATCCCATTACTCTGATGGTACCCCCAGCTTGACTGACAGGGCAGGGGGTTGCCATAGTCCCCATGGTGGTGGAGTGTGCTAAAGAAATATTGCATGATTCCTTGATTTTTAGCTCCAGTCATGAATTGAAAAAAGGCTAACCGTCAGAAGCCGCTCCCAGCCTGACACGATGCTGTGCTCCAACACCTTCGCCACCCTGACTGCAGAGAACATCACACATACAATTCCAGGGAGGTAGAAGAAGAAGAAGAAGAAGCTAGGACATGGTCCTGATACATTCCATTTAGAGAGGACATTGTGTTGGTGCTCATATTTTCCTTGGCTGTTCGGGTTACTGGAAACTGTTGCATGTCGTCTGTTTGGGATTCAGTTATTTTGTGCAAAGGTGTCCCTGGGGTTTTGTCCTTTTTCCAGGTGTCCATGGAATGAGTGTTATAGAGATGATATGGAAGTACTTCCAGAGCACATAACGAAATCATGTTGATTCTTCATAAGCTAGAGACTACCAAAGCCCAGTTCTTCGTAAGTCAGAGCAGTAATTAGCATCATGCAGCAGACCACATTTTGCAAATCTCCACTCTCTTTAGGGACTAAGAGCCCAAATCTGGCCCCAGGAAAAAAGGGGCCTTGATAGAAAGCTGTGGACTTGATGGAAAGCTGTGGACACATGAAAAACTGCTGAAAATGGGATTAATAGAGGTGACCCATCTCATGGTCTAGATGACTGTCCTCATGGAACATATTGTAAAAGAAGAACATATGTATACATTTTAAATGTTGCAAAATATGACTTAGTTTGGAAATGTCAGAAGAATAGTCTGACAAATAGTTATATGTAAAAATATATCTTCCAGTCATTGATGCCATTGTAATTAACTTTTATTTGGTATTTGTTGGTGCTTATCACTATTTCATATAGTTATGTGTTCATAGTTGTTGTACATTGGTCAGCATTCCACATAGCTATGTCCTCTTTGCTTTAGACACTGGGAGATGCCAGACAGAACCTCACCCTTGCTGGGTACACACCTGGCGACCCCTTTCCCACTGACGAGAACACCAGAAACGGTAGGATATGAACGATTGTGCCTGTTCGTTTGTTTCACTTGCATTAGTTTATGAAGCAGGTGTTAGTGTCTGCGCAAGGAGAATGGCTGGGTTTTGTGCAGCTGAGTGTACAGAGAAAACCAGAGCAAGGGAAGAAAGTCTGGAGGAAGAAAAAAGGAGGAAAAAAAAAACTGGCTGGTGCATTGTTTTAATGGCTGGACCTGCGGTCTTGCTCAGGGTAGAAGGGTCCATGCAGTCAATGCAGTGGAACCTGTCTGAGTCATGGAATTGAAGTTAGAAGCAACTGTGGATGACTCTTGGGTTTAAAGAACACAGGTGTAATGGATGAGAATGGTGGGGAAGGGGGGGGAACAGATAAAAAAGACAAGAACTTGAATGCCAAGACTGCAGAGATTATCCTGCTCACAGTTCCAGGTAGCTAGAAGAACTGGGGTGAGTGCCAGAAACAGTCATGAATTCACAACAGTCCAAGAAAACAGATCTATAATACCCTAAAAAAAGTCACTTGTGTTCTAAATAAGTTGAACAGTGCAAACCTTATTCTGCTCAAGCCAGTACAGTTAGCATCTCCCCACACACACACACACACACACAGAGGACAGAAACAATTTTTAAGTCTATAATGCCAGAGATTACCATTTTTAGAGATAACTGTTATGTATAATCTTACTTCTAGCACTGTCCAAGGTACTCGAGATTAACTTTTATTTATATTTTTATTTTTAGCACTGTCCAAGGTACTCGAGATTAACTTTTATTTATATTTTTATTTTTAGCACTGTCAAAGTTACTTGAGATAACTGTTTATATATATTCTTCTAGCACTGCCCAAGGTACTCGAGATTAGTTTTATTTATATTTATATTTCTAGCACCACTTCTAGCACTGTCCAAGGTACTCGAGATTAGTTTTATTTATATTTATATTTCTAGCACCACTTCTAGCACTGTCCAAGGTACTCGAGATTAGTTTTGTTTATATTTATATTTCTAGCACCACTTCTAGCACTGTCCAAGGTACTCGAGATTAGTTTTATTTATATTTATATTTCTAGCACCACTTCTAGCACTGCCTAAGGTACTCGAGATTAGTTTTATTTATATTTATATTTCTAGCACCACTTCTAGCACTGTCCAAGGTACTCGAGATTAGTTTTATTTATATTTATATTTCTAGCACCTGGATGAAGATTCTGTCCATGGCAGCAATCAGCAACCCATAGCTGGCATGCTAGTGTCAGGGTTAGTGAGCCATAGCTGACCAAGACCCCATCCCATCTCTGTGTTGGTACCCCCAGTAACAGGCCTGGTCTGCCTAATGGGACAGGGATCATAGTCCCCATGGTGGTGGACCCTGTGAATGAAGCATTGTGCACACACACACACACACACCCCCCCCCCCCCCCCCGCGCTTTTTAGTGGCACTACAGGGCTGACAAAATAGCTGCCATAACCTGCTCCCAAACCTATACATTGCTGTGTCTCAACACTTTCACAGCATTGGCTGCAGAGAACACCAGCTCACAGTCCTAGAAAGATAGAAGACAAGACAGGAAGACATAATACACTTCTAGCACTGCCCAAGACACGTGAGATAGTTTTTATTTATATTCTTACTTCTAGCACCGTTTAAGGTTTTTGAGATAGTTTTTATTTATATTCTTACTTCTAGCACTGTCTGAGGTACATGAGATAGTTTTTATTTATATTCTTACTTCTAGCACTGTCTAAGGTACTTGAGAACACAGCACTGTTCGGAGATATCGCCCTCCGCCTTCCAGATGCTGTTCACAGCTTTTATGACAAGGACAAGGAGTGGCAGCTGCTGATGTCCTGGTGCTACGGCTTCAGCAAGCAGTCAGGAGTCTTTGAAGGAACGAGCGAAAAACTGCTGCATCTTGTGAGTACATTATCTCGGGATTTTTCTTCATTAAAATAAAAAAAAAACAAACAAGAAGTCCATCACTTTTAATTAAATCAACCTGCTTCTTCATGAAATACAGTGTAGAAATAGCAAATATTCTGTAATATTCCCCCACTTTATTTGTAAGAACTTAACACACAAAAGATATGCCTGTAGAGAATTGTGTGTTACTCGCACCAGATGGTAGTGGTCACATATATAGTCTCTTTAGACTTATGGGAACCGACCGGAAATCAGAGCGCTCTTATCTTTATCAGTTGGGCGTACAATCTGGAACAGGTGTTAAAAATATTTCTATGAAATTGAAAAGGAAAAAAAAAAAGACAAGATGATGTGATGTGTTTTTAAGTGATAGTGATTAGCAAGGGATTTGTTAACAGGCCACATGTTCATTCAGTATATCTTTTTATTATTCATTTCTTTGAGTTGGTGTTTATGGTTTAGGGTTTGGATTATCATCATGGCACTCCGGACATAAACTGGCATTTCTGTTGTGAAGTTCTTGTCCTGTTCCAATTTATGTTGTTTTCTTTTCTTTTTCTGAATTTATTCCTAGCTGTTGACTTATGAGAACAATTCAAAAAGTAACCACAAATTAAGGAGGGATGTAACCATTGAAAAATATATGAAAAGACACCTCAGAATGAGTGTCACAGTTCACATAGACACTTCAGGCACCTACTACAATCTTGGTGGTAGATTTGTCCTAGACTTGTGCCTGGGCATCTGCCATCTGGTCTACTGCCAAGCAAGGGATTTGTCCTAGACTTTTGTCTTGGCAGCTGCCGTCTGGTCTACTGCCAAGCAAGGGATTTGTCCTAGACTTATGCCTGGGCATCTGCCGTCTGGTCTACTGCCAAGCAAGGGATTTGTCCTAGACTTATGCCTGGGCAGCTTCTTACTTCTAGCACCGTTTAAGGTTTTTGAGATAGTTTTTATTTATATTCTTACTTCTAGCACTGTCCAAGGTACTCGAGATTAACTTTTATTTATATTTTTATTTTTAGCACTGTCCAAGGTACTCGAGATTAACTTTTATTTATATTTTTATTTTTAGCACTGTCCAAGGTACTCGAGATTAACTTTTATTTATATTCTTACTTCTAGCACTGTCCAAGGTACTCGAGATTAGTTTTATTTATATTTATATTTCTAGCACCACTTCTAGCACTGTCCAAGGTACTCGAGATTAGTTTTATTTATATTTATATTTCTAGCACCACTTCTAGCACTGTCCAAGGTACTCGAGATTAGTTTTATTTATATTTATATTTCTAGCACCACTTCTAGCACTGTCCAAGGTACTCGAGATTAGTTTTATTTATATTTATATTTCTAGCACCACTTCTAGCACTGTCCAAGGTACTCGAGATTAGTTTTATTTATATTTATATTTCTAGCACCACTTCTAGCACTGTCCAAGGTACTCGAGATTAGTTTTATTTATATTTATATTTCTAGCACCTGGATGAAGATTCTGTCCATGGCAGCAATCAGCAACCCATAGCTGGCATGCTAGTGTCAGGGTTAGTGAGCCATAGCTGACCAAGACCCCATCCCATCTCTGTGTTGGTACCCCCAGTAACAGGCCTGGTCTGCCTAATGGGACAGGGATCATAGTCCCCATGGTGGTGGACCCTGTGAATGAAGCATTGTGCACACACACACACACACACCCCCCCCCCCCCCCGCGCTTTTTAGTGGCACTACAGGGCTGACAAAATAGCTGCCATAACCTGCTCCCAAACCTATACATTGCTGTGTCTCAACACTTTCACAGCATTGGCTGCAGAGAACACCAGCTCACAGTCCTAGAAAGATAGAAGACAAGACAGGAAGACATAATACACTTCTAGCACTGCCCAAGACATGTGAGATAGTTTTTATTTATATTCTTACTTCTAGCACCGTTTAAGGTTTTTGAGATAGTTTTTATTTATATTCTTACTTCTAGCACTGTCTGAGGTACATGAGATAGTTTTTATTTATATTCTTACTTCTAGCACTGTCTAAGGTACTTGAGAACACAGCACTGTTCGGAGATATCGCCCTCCGCCTTCCAGATGCTGTTCACAGCTTTTATGACAAGGACAAGGAGTGGCAGCTGCTGATGTCCTGGTGCTACGGCTTCAGCAAGCAGTCAGGAGTCTTTGAAGGAACGAGCGAAAAACTGCTGCATCTTGTGAGTACATTATCTCGGGATTTTTCTTCATTAAAATAAAAAAAAAACAAACAAGAAGTCCATCACTTTTAATTAAATCAACCTGCTTCTTCATGAAATACAGTGTAGAAATAGCAAATATTCTGTAATATTC
This sequence comes from Achatina immaculata, assembly GCA_009760885.1. NCBI lineage: Eukaryota > Metazoa > Mollusca > Gastropoda > Stylommatophora > Achatinidae > Lissachatina > Lissachatina immaculata. Next base: position 9,651,311 of record CM019700.1, read on the forward strand.
CCCCACTTTATTTGTAAGAACTTAACACACAAAAGATATGCCTGTAGAGAATTGTGTGTTACTCGCACCAGATGGTAGTGGTCACATATATAGTCTCTTTAGACTTATGGGAACCGACCGGAAATCAGAGCGCTCTTATCTTTATCAGTTGGGCGTACAATCTGGAACAGGTGTTAAAAATATTTCTATGAAATTGAAAAGGAAAAAAAAAAAGACAAGATGATGTGATGTGTTTTTAAGTGATAGTGATTAGCAAGGGATTTGTTAACAGGCCACATGTTCATTCAGTATATCTTTTTATTATTCATTTCTTTGAGTTGGTGTTTATGGTTTAGGGTTTGGATTATCATCATGGCACTCCGGACATAAACTGGCATATCTGTTGTGAAGTTCTTGTCCTGTTCCAATTTATGTTGTTTTCTTTTCTTTTTCTGAATTTATTCCTAGCTGTTGACTTATGAGAACAATTCAAAAAGTAACCACAAATTAAGGAGGGATGTAACCATTGAAAAATATATGAAAAGACACCTCAGAATGAGTGTCACAGTTCACATAGACACTTCAGGCACCTACTACAATCTTGGTGGTAGATTTGTCCTAGACTTGTGCCTGGGCAGCTGCCGTCTGGTCTACTGCCAAGCAAGGGATTTGTCCTAGACTTATGCCTGGGCAGCTGCCATCTGGTCTACTGCCAAGCAAGGGATTTGTCCTAGACTTATGCCTGGGCATCTGCCATCTGGTCTACTGCCAAGCAAGGGATTTGTCCTAGACTTATGCCTGGGCAGCTGCCATCTGGTCTACTGCCAAGCAAGGGATTTGTCCTAGACTTATGCCTGGGCATCTGCCGTCTGGTCTACTGCCAAGCAAGGGATTTGTCCTAGACTTTTGTCTTGGCAGCTGCCGTCTGGTCTACTGCCAAGCAAGGGATTTGTCCTAGACTTGTGCCTGGGCATCTGCCGTCTGGTCTACTGCCAAGCAAGGGATTTGTCCTAGACTTGTGCCTGGGCAGCTGCCGTCTGGTCTACTGCCAAGCAAGGGATTTGTCCTAGACTTATGCCTGGGCATCTGCCGTCTGGTCTACTGCCAAGCAAGGGATTTGTCCTAGACTTATGCCTGGGCATCTGCCGTCTGGTCTACTGCCAAGCAAGGGATTTGTCCTAGACTTATGCCTGGGCATCTGCCGTCTGGTCTACTGCCAAGCAAGGGATTTGTCCTAGACTTATGCCTGGGCATCTGCCGTCTGGTCTACTGCCAAGCAAGGGATTTGTCCTAGACTTATGCCTGGGCAGCTGCCGTCTGGTCTACTGCCAAGCAAGGGATTTGTCCTAGACTTATGCCTGGGCATCTGCCGTCTGGTCTACTGCCAAGCAAGGGATTTGTCCTAGACTTATGCCTGGGCAGCTGCCATCTGGTCTACTGCCAAGCAAGGGATTTGTCCTAGACTTATGCCTGGGCATCTGCCGTCTGGTCTACTGCCAAGCAAGGGATTTGTCCTAGACTTGTGCCTGGGCATCTGCCGTCTGGTCTACTGCCAAGCAAGGGATTTGTCCTAGACTTGTGCCTGGGCATCTGCCGTCTGGTCTACTGCCAAGCAAGGGATTTGTCCTAGACTTGTGCCTGGGCATCTGCCGTCTGGTCTACTGCCAAGCAAAGGATTTTTAACATGCACAACAGAGCACGCAGATTCACCTCCACTACCTAGAGACCAAGCCAGTTTATTGCTGCAGGATTCTCAAGAAAAAAAAAATTCTTCACTTCTGGTGAGCTTTAAACCTGCAACCTCCAACACCCAGGGTAGAATTCTAACTCTGTGACCTTGCAGTCCCCTTGTAATCATCCATCCACGTCCTTGGTCAGCGATCATCTAAGCAGTTACCACGCAGTACACCCTGTGGCATCTTGCAGGACAGCAGCAAATTCTCTCCACCTGTCATGGTGTGCGGCCAGCCTTCATATTGTGCCCCATCTATACTGCGTGCTGCTTATTTCTGCTTCTACAGTTCTCCACTAGGTAGCTTTTCATCAGCCTTTCTTTCTCTTTTCCCTTGAGTGTCCACTGCACGTCTAACCCCCTCATACATAATGTTATAACTGACAGTCTTTGGGGTTGGTTTTTTTCTTTCTTTTTTGTAGACTGAGGTTCAAGACTTGCCTCTCACTTCAGTCATCCGAGTCTTGGATTCTGGAAAGCTTCCAGCCTTTCATGTATAAGACCGGTTTCCACTCTTTGTTTCAGATGGCACAGGAAATTAAACTTATACCAAAAGAGCCAAATTTTATAAATCCATTCAAAGAAGCCGAAAGACGGGAGATGGTGAGTACTAGGGTAAAAGTTTGTTTATTTCAGAGGATGGTGGCCTGGGCTGAGTGGTTAGGATTTTGGTTTACTAGTCCGGTGGTTCCGGTTTCAAGCCCCAGCGGTGGGACTTTTTTTTCTGGTATACACCAGAAAGGCTCCAAGGTCCATCCGACCTCTAGAAATGGGTACCAGAGAAACCTGGGAAGGTAAATGCAGCCAGGCATGATACTAGCCACATCAGCTTTTCATGTGCTGAAGGTCGGGGAAGTGCAGACTTAACACTGTATCCGCAGCATGTCTTATCGGTGTGGAAATGAGGATTTTACTTTTTATTTGAAAGGAGGTTTTTGTTGTTGTTTGTTATAGAGGTTTTTTCCTTGGCATGTTTGACTTGTACAAGGAGTGGCAGTTATTTCATGTCAGTCCTTTGGTTTTTAAGCGATCTTCTTAATCATTTGGTTTTAGGTGAATATTATACTTTGTTGTTTTAGATGATCGCCTTAATCATTTGGTTTTAGGTAATTCCTTAATTATTTGGTTTTAAGTAATTTCTTAATAATTTGGTTTTAGATGACTGTACCATTCTTCGATTTTGGATTGCTATCTTAATCATTTGATTTTAGATGACCATCCTAATTCTGTAGTTTTAGATCACTATCTTAATTCTTTGGTTATAGATGATAATTATAATCATTTGGTTATGGTTGATCGTCTTAATGTTGTCTGACCCAGTTTCTAATCTGTCATGCCTTTTCTAGGAGCCTAGTTCATTATGTGGACCAGGACTGTAGTTATTTCTATCTTTAGCTTGTTCTTCTTTTCTGTTCATATTTTGAGTTTCCTGTGCACTCTTTCTTCGCTCTTTTAAAGTCTGTGTACGTCTCTTAATTTGCCAGCGCTGGAAGATGTTCAGAAATATTTATGAGTGTCTCTGACCCTTCTGTCACTGACGTGCTCAGTGGACATAAAGAGCAACAAAAAATGGCTTGCACATTCCACCGTTACCTGGAGCAAAGGATAATAGTAAAAATTTGTTAACAGGGGATTGGAAAAGTTAAAATTAGGGTCTCACGGTTGTTGTAGATGACTTCATGGCAGCCAGTGCCTGGGTGAAGGGAAGTGTAAGCTTTTGCCTAGTTCCCCCGAAAGACTAGATTGACAGCATGGATATCGGGCTTGCAAACCACAGTGCCCCTTCTGAACAGACTCGTCCTTGCCAACAGGACAGGGTCCGCTGTGGTCTCCATTGTGGCCGAACACATGCTAGAAAGTTCACTTTTTTGGATCCACTTTGGGGTTTTGAGCAATTCACCGTTATTCATTCTCAGTCAGGGTTGATGTTTATGCTCGGCCATCTTCAGAGCTTCAGCTGTTATGAACGTTCAGTCTGCAGGTCCATGGAGATGAAACACAAATTAACCTTCTCTCCTCCTGTTGTGATTGTTTTCACTCCATGTGCCACAGCATCATCTGCCAAGAATTTAAGCGGATGTCAACTGTAGAAATGGGTACCCGACTTCTTTTGGAGTTGAGGAAGGAAAGGCGGCCAGGCGTGATACTGACCACATCACCCTCTAGTGTGCTGACAGGTCAAGGAAAATATGGGCACTAACACCATATCCCTATGTGCCTCTAAGGCATGAGAGGATTACCTTTACCATACATGTATTCCAGTAACAAATATGTTTCTCACTATTATTTGAAATTTTTTTGCATATCAGACTTGCTATTCTCATTTCTTATATCTTATATATCTTATTTCCTTCCTGTGCCATTAAACGTCACATAGGGCTCGCAAAGTAGTTTGCCAATTTTTCCTGTCTTCAGCGAGTCTTTCAACCTCATCAAGGGATTTCATGCCTGTTAATTTGACCTCTCTTAACAGTGTGCTCCTCAGAGTTTCACGCGGTCTGCCCCTTTTTCTTTGGCCTGTTGTGTTCCATTTTCTCATTTACATAAAGATAAATAGTAAAAAATACCAGTTTTAACCATCTGTTTGCAGGAAAGTCTGGCAAAGAAGAAAGTTGTTGAAAAGAAACCAAAGAAGAAAATAGCTCGAGGACCTAGACTGCGGCACACAGAACTGTAGCCATTGTTAGTAAAATTAGTGATGTTTGGGTTTATTTTAGTAGGCTATTTATTTATATCATGAGTTTCCTTAAAAAGCTTCTCGAGTTTACTAGATCTTCACAAGGCCAGTTAGGCTTAGTTTTCTTAAAATGTTTTTCCCTTATGGACAGTTAACAATCTTGTTCAGAGTGTAGGTGATGAAAACTTACAATTCAGAGGGAAGCATGTAATGAAGTATTCTGATCATCTTGAGTTATGACCCTTCTAAAGCAGCTTTTTAGGGTTTCTGGCCCAAAAGACACTGTTAAACGCATTTGAAACTAGTTTCACCGTGGCTAGTTTTCAAGTGTGAGAGAGGAAAAAAATGACATGGAAAATGAAAATTGCTGGATAATGAGTGTAAAGATATAGAAAAACCAGCAATAGATGAATTCACTACCTTATGGTGCCTTAAAAGTAGAATCCTTTTGGTCAAAAAAAAAGAAAGAGAAGACTGTGTTCTTCCTAGGGCTAATACAGTTATAGAAAATTATATTGTTAGTTATAATTGTTAATGTAGAATGTATTGTTATCTGTTTAGAAGGGCTGAAGTATCACTTTTGCACATTATTTGATCACTTTTATTGATTGGTAAATTCACATGAGTTGAACATTAATTTTACGCCTGTAGATTACACTGATTTAGCGATGACTATCGTCGTAAATGAAATAGTTATTTACATAGCTGTCAATTATATCCATTTGGTAATGGACGAGTCTGTTTTCAGTTAAATATCTCTTTTGGCTGGAATGGTTTATGCATACCACCAGTCATCTTTCTTCTTCCAACTTCTGCAGTTTGGAAAACATGCGCAGACGTAATTTCAGTGTAGTTCCTGGTGGCATTTTTATTTTGTCTATCTGCTTTTCAGAGTTTCCGTCGATGAAAAGAATGAACTCATCTTGCCAGCATTTGACAAAATGAGAAATATGTGCAGTTTCTTAGAATATGAAATGATTCGAGAAAATAATGGCAGCTGATACGCCAAATGGTCACGAGATGGGAAAAATTAAAGTGTGTCAAATATTTATTTTTTATTTAAAAAACTGAACTTTGTTGTTTTATTCTCAAAAAGCTAAAGTAACTGATGAATTTGCTGGCTGAAAGAAGTGGAGTATTCTTTTCTGATTTGAATTTTTGAAACTTCATATGCCTCTAAGGCATGACGGGATTACCTTTACCTTTTTGCCTTTTAGTGGGAAGAAAATGTAAGGACAGGATGTAGAGTAGTTCGGAGAGTAGTGAACAAACAGGCAAGTCAACAAGGTGTCACGTTAAAATGACCAAAGTGGGAATAGAAATTTTTTTAAAAGTACTCCAGGTAAAGCAATCCATGTGTGAGTGAAAATCACATGTGAGTTAGTTATTTTTTTACCTTTTTTTTATTATTTGAATGTGTGACATTTTGTTGTTCAGGTTCAGTTTTCCGTACACATAATTTGGTACAATTTGAAAGCTTATTTTTGTATGTTGAGCAGAAAAGATTTCAACATAGATACTCATATATTTCTTAATTAGTGAGATTTGCAACTGTATTAGCTTTTGAGCATTTGCTTCATTTTTAATATAGCGAGAAAGTGATTTGTTTTGTTAACTGAATGTAAATTTTGTAATTTCCAAAGAAAATGATCGGTATTATTAATCCTTGTACTATTTTTTTGTGTCATTTATTCATTTTTTATTAAAGGGCTTCAGGGCCAAACCAGCAAAAAAAAAAAAAAAGGTACCAGAAAATCTGGACGGTGAAACTGCGGACTGGCGTGATACCAACCACATCACACTTTCATGTGTTGAAGGTCTTGGAAATACAGGCCTAACACCGTATCCCCAATATGCCTTAATGGCGTTGAAGCAGGGATCTTACCTTCTGCTTATTCATTACTTAGATGTAAAATGACAGACATTCTAGATTATTGTAGATATCATAATCTGATATTAATTGTATGTGCTTTAATACTGTGATTGCCAGAGCGGGTGCTACTGCCGTCTTGGGAATAATGAGACAATCCAACGGAGTGGTGAGTGTGAATGGTGGAGGGCATCTGAAACAACCAAACAATAAAAAGTGTTTGAGGATGATAGAGATGTTGCCTGGCAGACGAAGGAGTAGCAGCCAAAAAATGTTTGGGGGACCACAGCTCTAACACAGTGATTCTCAGTTTGGAGGCAAGTGGCTCCCCATGGAAGAATTTCAAATCTAAGGGAAAGAATTCTTTTCTATAAAAGAAAATAAAATGATGAAAATCCTTTCTGGATGATGATTTAATATATAGGGAAGGATTCAGTGTGAGTTGAAAAGGGAGGACTGGAATCTAGTATGTTGAGAACCACTGCTGTAATGAGATTGGTAGTGGGCCTAGTTGCATGTGGCACTTGAAAGCTTAAAGCTTTTTTTTTTTTGTCACTTATGATCTTGCACAAACCGTAGTGACTCCTTGTGGGCAGCCCTGGTTGAGAAACACTGTACCAGAAAGACATACAGTAGTTCTTCAAGTTCTCCTAGTTTTATTATACTGTGCTCCCTGCCCAGGGAAGTTGGTTGCAGTGTTCCTCCAGCTTGTCCTTCAACTTACGTCCTTCCCGTGCTGTTAAACATCACATAGGGCTCACATGGTAGTTGGCCAAGTTTTTCTGTTTTCAGTGAGCTTCTCAACCTCATCAAGGGAATTTATGCCTGCTAATTTGGCCTCTGTTAACAGTGACCTCTTTAGAGCTTCTTCAGCTAGCCATGCGCTTGAAGCGGCTGCTGAAATAAAGTTGAACCAGTTATGTCTGTTCTTCAGATACTTTCATGTGTTTTCTTGTTGATGGTGATGGAACCCTTATCCAGATTTTGCAGCTTTTTTGGGGTTTTCTGTATTATCTGTGAACTATGATTGGCTGATTATATTAACTTGTGTCGGTGGTTGGTGAAAGGAGTTTGGGAAGCTTAACATCAGATGATTGGTTTTCATTTTTTTTTTCTTTGAGATAAAAGATAGCGATTTTAATGCTTGAACTGTATAATGCTGAATATTTGATGAGCGATAATGGTCAACGGCCGTGACTTCCTGTTGGTGTGTAATGTAACGAACGTCTGTAAACGTGCTACAGAGGTTTGGGAGAGTTCAGTTACTGGTATTTCTAACTGTTGTTCATCATCATCATCATGTGCCTTCTCCAGAAGGAAGGTTGGTGGTAATGAATGTCCAGTTCCCTGGCCGTGATGGTGCACTCAGCCAGGCTGTGTCATGTACATTCTCGTATGTTATCTTCCCCATCTACACATCTGTCTTCCTCTTGCTCTTTTTCCTTCCACCTTTCTTTCCAGTATCTTGTTATGTCTTTTGCTATGACTAAAGTATTTTGTTTCCTTCATCTTTATTTCTTTGAGAAATTCACATTGCACTTGGAGCTGTTCTAAAACTTGTGCATTTGTACTTTTCGTTCTCCATGTTATTTGACCTAGTTCTCAATAGAACCACATTTCTGCTACATTAATCTTTCTCTCCGTCTTTTTGCTTAGAGGCCAGGTTTCTGCTCCATACAGTAAAACAGAGTAGATATAACATTTTACAAATCTTAATTTTGTTTTTATGGGCAGATTTCTGGATAATAGCACTGTCTTTAAGGTGTTGATTGACTGATTGATTGATTGATCTTTATTTCAAAAGGGTTAAGAATTGGGCACGCAGGCCCGTCTGACATTCTGCCCTTTATCATACATCTTTCACTCTATTCCAGACATTCTACAAATATGCTGTTCATGTAACAAACATAACTAACATTGAAGCTGAGAGACATAAAATAAAATATAACATTTACGTTTCGCTCTTAAACATTCACTCAGTACAGAAGTAACTACATACATTATAAATGACTATCTACTAAACAAAATTTTCAGGACTATTCAGAAAACAATTAATTGTATTCGGTGTCTGTATATATGTTTTGTATGCTTGAATGTATGTTTTGCCATTCCTTTTCTTTTTTTGATCTCCATCTCACATCTCCCATCTTCAGTTAATGTGTGTTCTAACTGTTACAAGCCTATTTGTTTCAGCTACTGGGTCAGACAAGTGTGTCACAGAGTTAACTAATTTATGTCTTTGTGATGTGGGTGTATGAAAGGGTTAAATTTGATAGTTCTTCAGTTTTATTATCATTATTCAGTTTTATTATCATTATTCCTTATGTGCATGTTATATTTGTACAGAGCTGACTTGGAATGTTTACAGTATAGTGAAAGTTTAGAGATGAAGAATAGGATAAGCCTGTTTGTTTCAAGTCTTCAATTTTTGAAAATGAGGACAGTTCTATTCACTATGTCTTACAGAATTTGAGAAATATTAGGTCAAAGACAGCATAGTTTTAAGTTAACCATTATCAGGATGTGCATAGTTTCAAGTTAACTGTATCAGTATGTATATAGTTTCAAATTAACTGTATCGGAATGTGGATAGTTTTAAGTCATCTGTGTCAGGAAGTGTATAGTTCCAGGTTAACTGCGTCAGGATTTATATAGTTTCAAGTTGACTGCATCAGGATTTGTATAGTTTCAAGTTAACTGCGTCAGGATGCATATAGTTTCTAGTTAACTGCATCAGAATGCTATAGTTTAAAGTTAACTGCGTCAGAATGTGTATAGCTTGAAGTTACCTATGTCAGAATGCATAAAGCTTGAAGTTAACTGTGTCAGGATGTGTATAGTTTCAAGTTTATCCGGATGCGTATAGTTTCAAGTTAACTATATCAGAATGGTTATAGTTTCAAGTAACTGTATCAGGATGCGTATAGTTTCAAGTTAAAAAAAAGCAATTTTGTAATACTGATACCTATTTTTTAAATACTTGTCATTCACAGTAAACTGTCTCCCTGTTTCATTCCTGTTTTTAAATTTTATTTTAAGAACACGCAGGGTCAGGGGTCATATTATTGAACTTGCCGGGTAAAAAATTTTTTTTTACTGAGTTATTTTTGTTTCATTTGCACTAGAATGAATGTGTAGGAAATATAATATGTGTGAGAGTTTTATATGTGCACATAGAGACTACATTTTATGATGAATGTTTAGAAATGTATACTATGAGCCAAGATGCAGGTGTTAGCTTGGCAGTCATCACAGATGTTTTAAGTTTAGTCTTTTGTGGTGTTATTATGGTGAAAATGTTTGGTGGGTTTATTACATATTAATCACTTGATTCTCTCAATTTTGTCTACACATCTGTAGGACTGGTTGGTAAAATGTATAACAGAGATGATCATTAAAAATATTTTAATATTGTCAGCTAGAAAATATGTCATTTTGATGCTAGCCAACATCTTACTACCAGCCTGCAAAATGTATAATATTTATACAGACCGACAAAAATTGTACTTCTTTATGATCAGAAAAAAAAGTACTAATGTTACCATTTTCATTTGTCAAGCATGTCTGTTTTGATTTTTAGCCAGCAAAATCTATCATTTTTATGTTAGTCAGCCATTGTTGGGGTTCACAGTTTTGAGCTTAGTTTGTGAGTTGGTCACAGAGAGGTGAGACAGGGTCTTGGCCAACACTGAGTCTCTGGGTCCTCAAAGCTGTACCTTCCCTGCAGCACATGTCAAGTTTGCTCCCAGCAACGCAATGAAAGACAGCACAATAGGGTTAATAATATACGAGAACCACCGAGAGATTGATGTATACAGATGGGATGTGCTTAAACAGAGAGTAGATCACCTTTCCAAAACTATCCTCACTCTCCATGAGGGATTCGCATGCGAGTCCTGTAATGTGATATATGTCACTGTATACCTAAGATGCAGGATAACTTATACTGGTGAAACTGGTCTCAGATTAGGTGACCACATGCAGAAACATCTGTATGATATTATCCAGCATGCTTCGAAACCAGTCACTAATCATTTCACTGGCCCCAACCACAGAGGCAAATCTGATTTTTTGGTAACAGCCATCATACAGTTCCACGCTGATGACAGAAGCTGGCTAGTGCTGAGAACCGCTACATTCAGGAATATAGGATGCTGGAACCACATGGTTTGAACTCACAATTCAGTTACGCCTAACATTCCCCTCTCTCACAAGCACATTCCCTCTGCACCAAGTTCCACTCCCTCCTCACTTACTTAACATATTTCAAAACCTCCTCACAGCATCAGATATACAACCTCTCTACCCCAGCTGTAATCACCTATTCCATTTCTCCCAGCTAGATTACCATTATACCACTCTCTCCCCTTTCTGCACTGGGAGTGTTGGGGTCCCATTTCTGCAGGTTGTGTTGACTAGGGGACATAATTGGTATGAGAAGTGGTTTACTATCTTCTAGTCTGCTCCATCCCCTTGGCATCAATTTGCCTATGTTCACTCTATAGTTTGGGTGAAAATATCACAACAGTAATGTCAGTAACACCAACAAAAGTAATCAAATGATTTTGTTAAGACAGTTTATTGCCATACAATCAGAAAAAAATGCAGTATAAAGTACAAAACAAAATTTTAAAAAAATTATTAGGAAAATCTGAAAAACTAACTATTCTAAACTCTTAACCAACCAAAACTACATCCATGACACACAAACATTTTTTATAATTAAGAAGTCATCCCCGCACTGTTTTCCCAGGAAATTATGTCATACATCTCTTTAACGTCAGCTGCAGTTTAAAAAGTATTAACTCCTAACTACAGAACAAAACCATGCAACTTAGTGATTTAACTTTTTTTTTTTTTTAAAAGCCACTTACATGTCTTCTAGTAGATTAAGAGTTCAAATTTATTTCTGATTTTTTTTTTTTTAACAAGTAAGAAAAAAGAGAAAGTAAATGCTTGCCTACCATGTTAAAAGTAATAATTTAAAAGAAAAGTGATGTCAGTTTTAGTAAATTTATATAAAATTTTCTGAAATACTTCAAAAATACTATAACCAAAAAAAATATGAATCAAAATAACACATGCAGCATAAAATATTTACATGTTTTACAGATATGAAATAAAATGCAAATACTGTGTTTTGTAAGAGACTTAAGAAATCATATTGCCCTATATTTTGATATAAATATTTATGAGATTTGAGTTTATGTAGTATGGTAAAAGAATGTGTGACATGAGTTTGCTGTTTCCCAAGTTATTGGTCAGCTATGATTTTACCATTTCCTATGTTATTGGTCAGTTATGATTTTACCATTTCCCATGTTATTGGTCAGTTATGATTTTACCATTTCCCATGTTATTGGTCAGTTATGATTTTACTGTTTCCCTTGTTACTGGTCAGTTGTAAGTATTCTGCAACTAACTGACAGCCTCTCTTGTTTGAATGTAGACTTGTAGGCAGAGAGGTCAAGAATTGGTGAAGCGCTAAAAGCTGTTCCAAGTGTTAAAGTAGATACATTATCTGTGGCATGATATTACACTGAGTTTTTATTTTTCACTTATGTGTACTAATCCACAACAGTGCAGTCATTTATGTGTGCCTCATAAATAGATGAAGTTCTAATGAATGTCACATCTGATGGTAGAGCTTTTATAGTGTTCTTTGTCAAATAAATAGATGAAGTTCTAATGAATGTCATATCTGAAGGTGAAGTTTTGTAGTGTTCTCTGTCATGTAAAGTGATGTAGCTATTATTGTGCCTTAAGACACAGAAATCGATAAACTTGATCTGTGCTTTATAACTCGATGAACATCATGTATTTTATGGCATACAATCTGGTAAATTAAATAAATATATGAAAAGTTTAGTTTTTTTTTTTGGTGTCAAATACGTTGATGAATTAATTTTTATGTCTTTGTGATATAAAGTGGCATTGTTGTTATTGTATTATGTGCCGTGTGAATTAATGAAATTCTTACACTGCCATGTCTCACGCAGAAGAAAAAAACACATACAAGAAAAACTAATGAATATTTCATGATTCTCTTCTCTTACACAAATTTGTCATATTTATGAAGTATCTTAGCTCGTAATAACTGATAAATCTATCACGGTGCCTTACATCATGTAAAATTGCAGGCAACACTTTTATATTCTGCATCACGTACATTGATGAAAGTCTTATGATTAGTAGTGTCACTAAACATAAACTTTTCTTGATCTCATTTTGTCACATAAATTTTTGTTTGTGTCATAAAAATTGATGAAACGTCTATTCTTGTGTGTCACAATATAAAAAAAAAAACTGAATTTATTATCATGATTCACAACTTGTTGATGTTGTTGCATTATAATTCAATATTCCTGTGTCGCACAGACTGAAGGTTAATCAGATAAACACCAGCCATATAACTGAATAAAGAAAGTAATGAAGTTTTAACCACACACTTCATTGCATTTGTTCGTTATATTTTTGTTTGGTTATGTAATGTTCATATTTTTATATCTGTACGTGGACCCCACAGTTGGATGTACAACTATATATAGTGTGTATATAAATGCATTTTTTGTGAGGTGGATTAGGAAAAAAAAATATTATCACACTGCATCTTGGTTAAATTGTACTTTGGCTTCAGATGTAGAAATGTCAGATCTTGGCTAAAAATGTTCTTTGGTCTCAGATATAGAAATGTCAGATCTTGGCTATAAATGTACTTTGGTCTCAGATATAAAAATGTCAGATCTTGACTATTAATGTACTTTGGTCTCAGATATAAAAATGTCAGATCTTGACTATTAATGTACTTTGGTCTCAGATATAAAAATGTCAGATCTTGACTATTAATGTACTTTGGTCTCAGATATAGAAATGTCAGATCTTGGCTATAAATGTACTTTGGTCAAAGATATAAAAATGTCAGATCTTGACTATTAATGTATTTTGGTCTCAGATATAGAAAATATCAGACTTGACTATAAATGTACTTTGGTCTAAGATATAAAAATGTCAGATCTTGACTATAAATGTACTTTGGTCTCAGATATAGAAATGTCAGATCTTGATCTGATACAGAAATGTCATATGTTGACTAAAATGTATTTGGTCTCATATTTAAAAATGTACTTTAGTCTCAGATATAGAAATATCATATGCTGGCTAAAATGTACTTTGGTCTGAGAGATAGAAACCTTGGGTCTTACAAGAAAGTAAAATAAGATCATGGCACTAAATTACATTGATCTAAAAGATGAAAAAATCAGCTAAGAAGTACTTGGTTCTTGAAATGAAAACATTTTTTTGCATCAAACAACTTTTAATGTGAACTATTTATCTTGAATCTGCATACAAAGAAGAAGAAAATGATTTGTCTTGAGTGGCGCCTTGTTTAAAAAAAAACAAAAAACCATCAGATTTTATAAAAATAGTTGAAATCTGAATGAGTTACGTGGTTCGTGTTTAAAACAGTGGTTAGAACAAATATATGGACACAGTTTTACACGTCATATTTTACACCCAGGGTCGGCAAACTACAGCCCACGTGCTGTCTGTGGCCCTCTGCTTTAACTTACATGGCCTACCATTAACTAATTGTTACGTTGGTCAGTAATATATTGGAAATCACATCCCAGAATAGTGAAGATTAGAATAAATTTTCAGTTCTCTAACTACATGCTAGATATCTATAAGAAAATCTCTGGAGGTTGATCCATCTGCTTTTTGACAGATACGGCCCGCTCAACCACGGCCTGAACAGTTTAAACAGAGCTTATAAGCTTGAAAGCTAATTCGTGTTATGTGACAGATAGCATTAATTGAAGTCGTCATTTAATAATTCACACCGCAAAAGAAAAGTAAAACTACGTATGTAGTACAGCTACTTATAGTGTACACATTCTCACTGGAGACATTATGAAAGGAAACTGCACGCATGATGCACCTATTTACAGTGTATGTGTTTTAATTAGAGGCATTACAAAATAAAACTACGCACTGTAATATAGCTACCTTTACTCAAGGAAACTGCACGCATGATGCACCTATTTACAGTGTATGTGTTTTAATTAGAGGCATTACAAAATAAAACTACGCACTGTAATATAGCTACCTTTAGAGTAGTGGTGGCACTAGGATTTTTTTTTTAAACTGGTACACCTGTATCTGTCTTTCACCTTGCATGATGTACCTTCTGAAATACCAGTTTTCTCAATACAGTATTCAGTACCTTATACTTTTTTTTTTTAATGTAAAATTAAACTTTACAGATATCGACCTTATTTGATATGAGATTACTATTTGCAGAATGTTCATATCCTGATTCTCCCCCATGCATATTAATCATCATCATAATCATGCTGGCCCAGTTAATCCTCAACAGATTCTGCTAGTTGCTTTTTACAAGGTTTTTGATAATATAAACTGGTGATGGTAACTGACGGCCCCCAGTTTTGTTGTTGTTGTTTAAATCAGTAATTGCCAGTTAACATGATCACTGTTCTAGTGTACACATTTTCATTACAGACATTACAAAATAAAAACTACACATTGTAGTATAGCTATTTACAATGTACATGATTTCATTAGAGGCATTACAAAATAGAACAAGACAATTTAGTGTAGCTACTTCTCGTGTACACATTTTCATTAGAAGCATTACAAAAAAAAAAACTACATGTATACTAATGCTACTTCACATTTTCGTTGTAGGCATTATAAGGTATGCATAAAAAAATGCTTAAACTGTAAAGAAGACACAAAATATACCAGCGTATGAAAATATTCCATTCTTATTTGCACAAGAAATGGGGGGAGGAAATTACAAAAACCTTAAATGTCCCCTTTGTATAGAGCAAATTTCTGAGTCTCATCAAGATATCTGTTTGTCCCCTCAACATCAAACAAGCAGAATTTGCTGAATGTTGGCATCAGTGAAGCACTGTCATAGTGCCACATGATGATGATTCTGTGGAAGAGTTTGTGTGTTGATCTTCACTTTTGTGTTTGATCTACATTCCAACAAAGGATAATTGATGTTGCTGAACAAATGCAAATAAAGAAAATAGACAAGCCAGGAAATAGTTAACTACACACAGAACTGTTGAGTTTCATCCAGTCTGAGATGGCACAAGCTGATGATGGAATATATGAACTTGGTGAAAATTTTTGATGTTACATATCAAACTGCACGTTACAACAAGATGAATGTAGTTCTGGACGGCTTACTAGGTAAACTAAAATCACTGCCGTGAGAACTAACAAAAAAGCTAGCACACAACTATCAAACTACATCCCAGCATAGAACCTCAGCTATAAAAACATGTCTGCTCTACATAACTTCCAAACCCAGACTATTCACAAGTCCCCAAACTTTTGCTAAGCCCATCAACACAAAACTCAAG
This sequence comes from Achatina immaculata, assembly GCA_009760885.1. Lineage (NCBI taxonomy): Eukaryota > Metazoa > Mollusca > Gastropoda > Stylommatophora > Achatinidae > Lissachatina > Lissachatina immaculata. Next base: position 9,666,967 of record CM019700.1, read on the forward strand.
AATTCCTTGCCAAAAGTGCAACACACTTCAATCTTTAGGCGGCTACTATGAAAAACCAGCCATGTCATAAAAACACCAGGGGCATTCAATCTGCAAAGAAATTACATGATTATCTACCTTTGCTAATATTCTGTACGAGGAAGGAGACAAGACAAGACAAACGACTTCCACAGTTTCAAAACAGTGTTAAAGTGCTGCCTTTCAAAAGTAACCCTTCATGTGAACAAATTTTACCACACAAACATTAAATACTACAAGCAAGAAAATATTCTGTGATACACAAACAAACAAAAAAATTATTATGCAAGCTACAAGCTAGAAAACAATTTGTAACCCAGCAAAATTAATTATATAAACTGCGAGCAAGAAAACAATTCATAACTCGGAAACATTAATTATGCAAGCAAAAATAAATCTTAGAATAAAAACATTAAATATACAACCAAGTAAACAACACAAAAACAGAAACATTAATTATAAAAGCAAGTGAACAAACTGTAGTTCAAAAACCAAAAATATTAATTACAAAAATAAGTAAACAAATCATTTTTTTAAAAAATGAAAAAAGAAAACATTAATTATAAAAACAAGTGAACAAACTGTAGTACAAAATCCAAAAATACTAATTACAAAAATAAGTAAACAAATAATTTTTAAAAAAAAGAAAAAAAACATTAATTTAACTCTTTAGGGCCAGAGGAACAATGGTATCATTGTTCTGGTCAGTTCAGTGCGCTGAAACAACAATGCCATTGTCGATTTAGTTCTCAGGATAATTGGGTACCCAACACGCCAGTTCTAAAGACTTTTTAATTAATGTGAAATCATGCGCATAATATTTCCAGAACAGAATATAACTGTAATTCTATCATATACCCATCCTTCCTACTATTTTTTCCCTATTAAACTGCTGTTTATAGCTTTAAAAGCCACATTTTATATCAGATTGAAAGATTATCTCGCAGTATGAACTACAGGTTATGTAAATACTGTTTTCTGTAGGAGAATTTATGGTTTTCAAAACTATATGCTAAATGATACCATTTTTACAACAAAATCATACATTATAATCATGAGTCATGCTAGACCTTTATGCTGCTCTGTCTCTTGTTTTCATGATGCACCTGGCCATTGTGCTTCCTGTTTGATCTTTTTATGTCATCCCCTTGCTCTATTTGCCTTTTTGCTTTTTGTTCATCCAGTGATGTTTCCAGCATGTCTCTTAATCAAGGCAAAAAATGCTTTTTTTAAAATTAAATTTGTCCTCAAAGTTTCAGTTGTATAAATCTTTATCTATATTTAAAATGTTTCACAATATTTTCTAGTTCTAGTTCTATGTGCCATGCCACGAGGTGTAGGCGATCATTTCTCTCCACAATTCCCTGTCTTTTGCATTGATTATGAGCTGGTGACTTTCTTCCTAGCCACACTGACAGCCCATCCAGTAACTTCTCTCTCTGTCTTCCTCTGTCTCTTCTTCCCTCAGTTTTTCCAGTTGCCACATTGTGTTCCAATTTTTCTCTTCTCAGAAAATGTCCTACAAATCTTGCTTGTCTGTCTCTGAACTTTGCTGTAATTTGGTTTTTAACTCCAGCCTCTCTTAAGACTTCTTCGTTGGTTTTCTTGGCTGTCCATGGTACCTTCAACATCCTTCTTATAAACCACATCTCTATGGCCTCCATTTCTCGCTGTGCTCTCTTATTCATAGACCACGAATACATGGTCACATTCTTTAAAAAAATTGGTTCGATGTAACATTTAAGTACTCAGAATCTTGTTTCCATTGATATGGATCTGTTGCACAAGATGTCTCATTGTCTGGAATGCTGACTTGGCCTGAGCACGTCTGCTTTTTATTTCACTGTGACATTTCCAGTCAGCTGTTATAATTGTTCCTAAGTACTTGAATCTATCAACTTGTTTCAGTTCTGTGCCATCAATGGTAATATTTTCTAAGCAATTTTATTATTGTCCAATGATTACAGGCAGTATGGAGAGTGAAAAGACCTCCTATGTCCGATAAGCAGAATGAAAACGTGTGTATAGTAATACACACGTTTTCATTCTGCTTATACACACTCTGGAACCACTGTATTTCTAGACATAAAAAAGCCAAAAGAATAAACCCAATTTCTATATGCATGATTTTTAACTGGCAACTCATACTTGAAATATAAAATGAAAAAGGTAATAATTTAACTGCAAACAACTTGTTTTTTTTTTGTTTTTTTTTATGAAACAGCATTCTTAAAAGCCATTTATAAAAGTCTGGATTTGTGATCTGTCAAAATGTCATTTTGTCAAAAGGACAAAATCTAAAATATTTTATGTATATTAAACTGGATTGCGTTCCTTTTGGTAAGCGTTGTACCAGATTTTTGACAGGCAGATGGCTGAATGAAAACGGTAGTAAATGAAGAGCGGCACACAAAGGTGAAGCATGATGTTCCAGGGTAAAATCCCATAGAATTCCAGGTGGAAGGGAACTACCATGGTTTTCTTGATCTCGAACATGCTGACCACCCAGAGCGCCAGGTTGCACACCAGCAGAAAGGTGACCACTGCTCTCCCTGGCTTGGACTCAACCTGAGCGTCATTTTCTGCTCGACGGCACAGGCCATCCAGGATATAAATAGCCTGATAAAAGGAACCAAATAATAAAACACTTTTTTTAAGCATTAATGATACAATCACACAGATGCGCTCTAAATGTTTTAAAAGTAATGTGATACACAAAGTAGGACACGTTTCTTATATTGCAGCAGCACTATTAATGAAGATTATGGAGAAGACGAAGATGTGAAACCATAGTTCACATCTGGCAATAACCTTTGCAATATGTGGAACTATAAACACCCAGTGAAAGAGTCTTGAAGCAGAGATAAAAAAGATTGACTATGCCTGGAGACAGAAGAAGCAACCTGAGATAGAAATAAATGGAGAGTTCTTGTTGATGGCCTACACCCCAGATATGAGTAAAGAAGACAAGGAAGGAAGGAAATCAAAAGAAAGGTAGACATCGAAAGAAAGGTAGACATCAAAAGAAAGGCAGACATCGAAAGAAAGGCAAACATCGAAAGAAAGGTAGACATTGAAAGAAAGGTAGACACTGAAAGAAAGGTAGACATCAAAAGAAAGGTAGACCTATCATGTAATGAAGGCTCCTAGATGGTACAGTATTAGCTTCCATTCTTTCCTTGACCAGTTGACACCAGTTAGAAGGTGATGTGGTCAGTGTCATGTCTGATCACATTTACTTCTACAGCTTAAAGAGATCTTTGTCTTCTATCTCCCTGTAACTGTGAGCTGATGTTCTTTGCAGCTGATGCTGTGAAGGTGTTGAAGCACATCACCGTATTGGCAACAAGCGGGTTATGGTAGCTTTTTTTTTTCAGTCCTGGAGCGCGGCTAAAAAGCGGGGAGTGTGCAGTACTTCAGCAGACTCCATCACCATGGGAACTGTAGTGATCCCTGTCCCATTAGCTAGGCTCTGCCTGTTACTGGGGGTACCAACAGAGAGGTGGGACAGAGTCTTGGTCAGCTATGGTTCGCTAACCCTGATGGTAGCATATCAGTTATGGTCAGTGATTGCTTAATTGGACAGTGTCTTCACTCCCAGCTTAGAAATCAAATACCCCACACAAATATTCATTCATTCATTCATTTGCATGTCCTTTGCGGAACTTTGCCTCCCAAACAGCACTCCTGTAGGCCTCTCGGTTGTAAGCAAGATGGCCTGCAGCTGATGCATCCATTTACAGATCATCAACGATGTCTTGCAGCTTTCTTCGTCTTGGTCTTCCTCTCTTTCTTTTTCCCATTATGTACCCTTCCAAGACCGTCTTCTCTAGATTATCATGATGTTTAATGTGTCCAAAATATTTAAGTTTTCTCTCTTTAATCCTCTTTACTAGCAGCCTTATTCTCTTGTAGTATAGATATATTTGTTCTTATTTGTGTCCACAATATTTGAAGAACTCTTCTGTAGCATTTACATTCAAAGGCATTTATGTGTTTCTCAGCTGTTTTGTTAAGTGTCCAGGTCTCACCGGCATATGTTGTGATGGGAAAGATGCCACACAAATAATGGAAATAAAAAAGGACTTCAATGATACAGCCAGGCTGACAAAATCAAAAGATAGGGAACAAAATCAGCACAATTGATGGCATAATGGAAATATGAAATACAGAATGTTCTAGATCAACAAAGACAACCTTTTCTGGAGAAACTTCTTCAGATCAGAGACACAGTCAATGAAAAAGAAATTGCTTCTAAAAAGCATCAATCGATGGATGATTCGATGGATGATTAGTATCATTCATCGATTGACGCTTTTTAAAAGCAATATGAAATAACAAGAATCAAGCAATATGAAAAGATCATAGACAAGAGAGTTACTGGGTCAAACAGAAAATGAACAAAAATGAAAGCAAAGGCTTTATCACTGCAGATAAACAGATTAACAGAATGTTTCTCATGGACGGAAACTGAAATTGAGGCAGTGACCGAAGCTTTGTCTTGGCCAGTTCAGCAGGACGACACACACGGTGACAGACTCTTAAAGCATGCTTCACAACACAAAGAGGGGTTTGCTATGTCACGAATGGGTTCACCTCTTGGAAAAATCCAATGTCACCAGGCTGAAGTGGATACATGCCATGTGGGAGTGAGAGGCAATGAGACAGCTGCTCATTTTGCTCATAATACATTTGCTCATTTTGCTCATAATACATTTGCAGCAGGTATAATTCCTATAGACAGGATGGATATAGTGAAGTAAGCAGCTGGGGAATTGGAACTGGAAGAGGAACGAGCATGTGCTGATAATATATAAAAAAAAAAAAGGTAAAGGTGACCCTGTCATGCCTTGGAGGCACATAGGGATATGGTGTTAGTGCCCATATTTTCCTTGACCTGTCAGCACACTAGAGGGTGATATGGTCAGTATCACGCCTGGCTGCCTTTCCTTCCCCAACTCCAGAAGAAGTCGGGTACCCATTTCTACAGCTGGGTGACTGGGGTGCCGCCAGCCGGATTCGAACCCCCGACCTTCGCCATGAGAGACCAGTGCACTAACCACTTCGCCACTCAGACACCCGCTGATAATATATATCTATAGACAATGAAAGACAGAGGTGTGAGGAGGGGTGAAGGAAGAGCTGGGCGGCTGACTGGTAGAATTCTATGTTGTCAGAACCAGCAGCTGACTGGCATAATCTGTGGTTGCTGAGACAGAGCAGAGCATGTATAAATATGCCCCAAGTGTGATAATGCTACTTCCTAGATTCAAGATTCATGGATACAGAGGAATATATATTTTTAACCTTCATAGGAAATTTTCAGATTAAAAAATTAAATAATGAAAAACACAAGGTCAGAAAACTAATGGATTTTAACACAACAAGAAGCATTTTAACCAAATAAAACAATACATACTAGGAAAAATCTGGGAATATGAAGTCTGTGGCAAAATAAGCAAGGCATGATGGCATGGGGAAGAATAGACATGATGAGGACATAGGTAGAAGGCAAACTGTTCTGGTCAAGAAACAAGCCCATATTGGATAAGGTACATGATGATGATGTTTGGCAGAGAAATCAAACTTTAAGGATTGACCAAGAAAAGGGGATATACATGATTAAAATGGATGGGTCACAATGAATAAATCCTCTACTAGCAAAAAAAAGAGTCTGGACTAAAAACAAAGAAAAGGCCTGAAATAAGAACAAAGAAAAAGCCTGAACTAAGAACAAAGAAATACAGGAAACAGCAAAAGAGGTGCTGGGATATCGGAAAAGGAGAAAAGAGGAATGGATAAGCGAGACCACATGGGAAAAGATAAAGCAAAGAAAAGAAATCAAGGGAAAATTACTGAACACCAAATCACAACGGCTTAAAGAACGAGTTTTAAGTAATTATGCACAAAAAGACAAAGAAGTGAAGGAATCATGCCGTCAAGATAAACGTCAATATTATGACAACTTAGCAGAAACAGCAGAGAAAGCAGCATATACAAATGACATGAAAACCATATATAAAATCACAAAGCAGATGACAGGTAACTTCAACACAAGATGTGAAAGTGCAGTAAGAACACAAAAGGGACAACTGGTCAGTGGAGAAAGAGAAAAAATTGAAAGATGGAGGGAACACTTTAACACCCTACTAAACAGAACACAAGCAGCACAAACAATAGACATACCTGAAGCAAAAACGGAGCTAAACATCAATACAGGACCAATAACAATAAATGAAGTAAAGGAGGCGATAAAGAAGCTAAAATCAGACAGGGCACCAGGTGAAGATGAAGTGACTGCTGAGATGTTGAAAGTAGAAGAAACAGAAACACCAAAACAACTTTGCCGGATATTACAACAAATTTGGGATCTAGAAAAAGCCCCAGAGGAGTGGAAAACTGGGCTAATAGTAAAACTACCAAAGAAGGGTGACCTCAGAGATTGCGGGAACTGGAGAGGCATTACCCTACTGCCACTCACCAGTAAAGTATTTTGCAGAATAATCATCAACAGAATTGTACCAACACTTGAGGAAAAACTTCGGAAAGAGCAGGCAGGATTTAGGAAAGGAAGAGCATGCATAGACCACATATTTGTATTAGACAAATATTAGAACAGGCAAATGAGTGGCATAGCACAACATATGCATTATTCATAGATTTTGAGAAAGCCTTTGACAGTGTCAACAGAGATCTTATCTTATATCCTTCCCGTGCCGTTAGACGTCACATAGGGCTCGCAAAGTAGTTCGCCAATTTTTCCTGTCTTCGGCGAGTCTTTCAACCTCATCAAAGGATTTTATGCCTGTTAACTTGGCCTCTCTTAATAATGTTCTCTTCAGAGTTTCACGCGGTCTGCCCCTTTTTCTTCGGCCTGTTGTGTTCCACTTGATAGCTTGTTTTGGGATTCTCTGCTCATTTCTTCTCATCAAGTGGCCAACATATGTCCATCTCCTTTTCCTGATCACCCGTGAGACTGGTTGTTGTTCAGTCATCTGTCTTATCTCTGCATTGTTCTTGAATTCATTCCACTTGATGCCGAGTATTTTCCTTAGGCATTTGTTTTCAAAAGAGTCTAATTTCTTTTCTATTTCTTTAGTTGTTTTCCAGCTTTCGCATGCATAAATGAGGGTGGATATTACATTTGAATTGAATAGTCTTAACTTGGTTTTTGTGCTTATAACTTTTGAATTCCATATGTTCTCAAGATTCTTGAAGATTGATGCAGAGAAACCAACAGAGATGCACTGTGGAAAATCCTAAGATGGCATGGCCTCCCCCATAAAATAGTTAATGTAATCAAAGCCCTATACGAGGGTTTTCAGTGCAAAGTTATCTGTGGAGAACATACCTCCAGCAGCTTTAGGGTACAAACAGAAGTGAAACAGGGATGTGTACTATCACCAACATTATTTATCTTGGCAGTAGACTGGTTAATGAAGGAGGCAACATCAGACAAACGCAGAGGATTACAATGGACCCTTGACACAGTGCTGGAGGACCTTGACTTTGCGGACGACATTTGTCTATTATCAAGCAGTCACAAAGATATGCAAGATAAAATAAACAAGCTAACTCAGAATGCAAACAACATAGGACTAAAGATCAACGTAGGAAAGACAAAGTTAATGAAGCAAAATGTGAACAACAGAAATGTACTCAGAGTAGATAACAAGTTAGTGGAGGAGGTCAACGAATTTGTATACCTTGGCAGCAGAGTAGTAGAAAATGGAGACAGCACAGAGGACATCAACAGCAGACTTACTAGAGCAAACCAGGCTTTTGCAATGCTGCAGAATATATGAAAATCAAATAAACTAAGCATAAATATAAAAATCAGGATATTTAAGAGTAATGTTCTAAGTGTACTACTCTATGGAAGTGAATGCTGGAAAATCACCAAAACCATAGAAAACAAGTTGAATTCTTTCCAGACTAAATGTTTATGAAGAATTAGAAAAATATTTTGGCCAAACACTATAAGAAATAACATCTTATTAGCAGAAATGCAGATGGACACCACGGGGGAGCAGAAGTAAGGGTAGACCAAAAGAGACATAGAGAAGAACAACAGAAAGGATGTTGAGCAATAGAGGGCTCACCTGGGCAAGAGCAGAAAAAAAGGCGAAGGACAGGCATTTGTGGAAAACCCTTGCGGAAGCCCCATGTGCCCTGGGCACTTAAGGTTCAGAAAGAGAGAGAGAGAAGAACAAAGAAATAGGACCTGAACTTTTATATATATATATTATCTTATATCTTATATCCTTCCCATGCCATTAAATGTCACATAGGACTCGCAAGGTAGTTCGCCAATTTTTCCTGTCTTCGGCGAGTCTTTCAACCTCATCAAGGGATTTTATGCCTGTTAATTTGGCCTCTCTTAACAATGTCCTCTTTAGAGTTTCACGTGGTCTGCCTCTTTTTCTTTGGCCTGTTGTGTTCCACTTGATAGCTTGTTTTGGGATTCTCTGATCGTTTCTTCTCATCAAGTGACCAACATATGTCCATCTCCTTTTTCTGATCACCCATGAGACTGGTTGTTGTTCAGTCATCTGTCTTATCTCTGCATTGTTCTTGAATTCGTTCCACGTGATGCTGAGTATTTTCCTTAGGTATTTGTTTTCAAAAGAATCTAATTTCTTTTCTATTTCTTTAGTTGTTTTCCAGCTTTCACATGCATAAATGAGGGTGGATATTACATTTGAATTGAATAGTCTTAACTTGGTTTTTGTGCTTATAACTTTTGAATTCCATATGTTCTCAAGATTTTTGAAGATTGATGCTGCTTTTGCAATTCTGATCCTAACTTCCTTTCTAGTGTAACCATCCTGGTCTATGTAGCTGCCAAGGTATGCAAATTGATTGACTTCTTCAATATCTGTCCCTTCTATGTGTATTTTTCCATTTTGATTGAGAAGAATTTTCATTATTTTTGTTTTGTCATTGTTAATTTCAAGTCCTATTTTGCTAGCCATTGAAGACAGGCTGTCTGTTTTTTTCTTGCATGGAATTCACATTATTACTAATAAGAGTTATGTCATCAGCAAAATCAAGATCTTCTAGTTGGGTTCCATGTACCTAGTCAATACCTGTGTTACCTGTGCAGCATTTTTTCATTATGAAGTCTATTGTAATCCCAAAAAGTAAAGGAGACAGTATACATCCTTGTTTCACACCTGTTACAATATGGAACCATTCACTCATCCCTTCTTCTGTCTTGACTGCACAAACGTATCCATTGTAGAAATCCTTAATTATGTTGACAATTTTAGGTGATATTCCATATAGACATAAAATTCTCCATAATGAATCTCTGTGTATGCTATCAAATGCCTTCTTAAAATCTATGAAGTTCAGTATTAATGGTTTCTGCTTTTCAATATGTTCTTCAAGTATTATTCTGAGAGTAAAGATCTGGTCGAGACAGCTTCTCCCTTTTCGAAATCCTGCTTCTTCTTCTCTCATTTATCCACTATATCTTTAAGTCTATTCAAAATGACCTTGCAAAATACTTTTGACACAACTGATATTAAGGTTACTCCTCTCCAGTTGTTACAGTCACTAAGGTTGCCTTTTTTTGGTATTTTAACAATGATCCCTTTTTTCCAATTAGAAGAGACCTTATCTTCTTTCCAAATCTTATTAAACATTCTCTGTAGTTGTCTCATGTTGTCACTACTGATAGCTTTTAGCATTTCGGATGTTATTTCATCTTCACCTGCAGTTTTGTTGTTAGCCATTAAATTCACTGCTGTTTCAATTTCATGCAATTTAATTTCATCTAGGTTGAGATTTAGTTGTAGGGCTGGTAAGTCAGTTTCAAGGTTTAACAATTCTTTTGGGTGTGGTCGATTAAGTATTTCTTGGAAGTGTTCTTTGCTTTTGGTCTTTATTTGATGTTAATAGGGTTCCAGTTTTGCTAAGGATTGGTCTTTCTTTAGATGTAATAGTATCTGTTAGCCTCTTTCATATGTTATATAAAGTTTTGCTGTCTCCTGTTTTTGCTGCTTTTTCTGCCTCTTTCGCCATATTGTCTATGTATTTATACCTTCTAGCTGAACTTTTTACTTTCTTGTCTATTTCTTTGCATGTTGCTTTCGCTAGATCTTTTCCAAGATCTGTTTTTGCATTCAACATGTCTAATTTGACTCCTCGTCTTTCATGTATATACTTCCATGTTTTATCTGATATCCATGCTTTTCTATTTGGTTTTTTCAGTCCAGCACTTGCTTTTGCTGCTGTGATTATGGGTGTGCTGTAAGAATTCCATAATTCATCTGTACCTATCTCCTCAACTTCACTGGGTGTTTTGGAATGATTGGCAAGTTCCTGACTGAAATTAATGTTAGTATTTTCTTCTTGTAGGCTGTGGCTGTTTATCTTTCTGTGTACTGATTTCTTGTGTTGGCTTTTCAATTTTAGTTTTATTTTCCCTATTCACAGGTTGTGATATATATATATATATATATATATATATATATATCCTTCCCGTGCCGTTAAACGTCACATAGGGCTCGCAAAGTAGTATGCCAATTTTTCCTGTCTTTGGCGAGCCTTTCAACCTCATCAAGGGATTTTATGCCTGCTAATTTGGCCTCTCTTAACAATGTCCTCTTCAGAGTTTCATGCGATCTGCCTCTTTTTCTTTGGCCTGAACTAAGAACACAGAAAAAAGAGTCTGGACTAAGAACAAAGAAAAAACCTGAACTAAGAACACAGAAACAGGACATGAACTAAGAACACAGAAAAAAGAGTCTGGACTAAGAGCAAAGAAAAAGCCTGAACTAAGAACATAGTAGAAAAGTCTGTATCAAGAATACAGAACCAGGATCTGAACTAAGAATGCAGAAAAAGAGTCTGGGCCAAGAATACAGAAACAGAGCCTGAACTAAAAACATAGAATCAGACCCTGGGTTAAGAATGCAGAAACAGAGCCTGAACTTATATCATCTTCAGGAGAGAGTTTGAGTTTTTTTTTTTTTAAAATGAGAAATTCAAAGACAATCTGAAGTTGAGGTGAGAGATAAAGGTCAGAGCAAACATGAGAAACATTAGGTGAGAAGAAGTGCTCTACATAGGTCTAAGAGACTGGCAATAGTGATAATTTAAAAAAAGAAGTAGAAATAATAGCAACAACAACAACAAATGTGGTGTAAATAAGGATTGCTCACCCTTCCCCCCAAAATGTATTTTGTGTACCACTGGGTTCTTTGCAGTGTACAAAAAATGAAAAGAAATTTTAAAATCTACATCTGCTAATCAGATCCCCACATGACCCTTTTCTGATCCCCGGGGGTTTGCAGATCCTAGGTTGGGAACTACTGTTTGTTACCTGTAAGGTTGATTCCAATATCCCCACACAGATGACAGCCACTGACAAAATACTGATCTCTCCATGCTGCTCAACCATAGAGGCAGATGAGATGAGCATAAAACTCAGGTAGATGTAAGCACCACCAAGGGAGACTACCAGCAGGATGGCATCCAGGGACAGATAATTCTCCAAGAACCTGAGCTGTACGAAGCTGAGCATGCCAAAAATGATGCAGCTGCCAGTGATGATTATGAGAGAAATCTCCATGATGAGGAAAATCTGGGGAGCATCAAAATTCAGGAAACAAATTTCATGAGAATACGAAACAAATAAAATCTAACAACCTCTGAATCATAAAAATCCTGATTAGACTACAGGCTATACAGAGCAGGGCACAAAAAAGCCACCTGCCTCTCTCTCTTGGTCTGTATGCATGCCACTAATAGCAGTCTGCTTTAAAAGGGATTTGAACCATTATGTGCTAAAGAGGAAAATGAAAACGTAATGTGTGTCTTATGAATTAACATGTCCAGATAACTGAAGCTTACTTCATCTGTCATAAACAGCAACAATTCCATCTGTAATAGATGTCTGCAGCCATTGACAGTAAGTCAAATGTTTACCTTTATTTGGTTTTTTTAATTGCTACACAGCTGTTAGACAGTAATAAGGCTTCATGTTCATTTGTTTTCAGTCTTCTTCTTCTTCTTCGTTCACTTCTACCACCAAAAACCGCACTGTGAACCTACTGAATTCACACATGTGGTCCTCGTTAGGGCCCGTGGTCCCCTGTGTGGTCCAAAATAGACCACACGAGTTCCACGAAAGGACCACAAGGGGTTCAGAGTATCACAGTGCTTTAGCCTGTATTCTTGGTGGGTCTCGGAAGCGGGATTGCGTGACACCATGCTTTTCATTGCACCAGTTTGGTCTAGGGTTGGACTTTCTCACCGGAAGACCTCGACGTGTTTGGCATATCAGTGCATCCCCGCTGGGTGAGAGGCATTAGCCCACCCAGGCCAGAGTTGGACTTTCTTACCGGAAAACCTCGACGTGTTTTGAGATACCCGTGTATCACCGCCGGGTGAGAGGTGGTTGCCCATCCAGTCCAGGGTTGGACTTTCTCACCGGAAAACCTCAGCGTGATTAGGATACGCAGACATCCCCGCCGGGTGAGAGGTGGTTGCCCATCTAGACTTCCCTGGTCCAGTGTCTCTGACTTCAGCATTTTGCGGTCGTGGCCGCTACCCTTCCTAGTTGTGACCAGGATGGCGCTTTTGTCCAGGAGGACGAATCCTCGCCACTAGTGACTTCTACCCCTGGGTTGAGCCGGTTTAGGCATTTCCCAGTATGGGCGTGTTTGGGACGGGACCGACCTCTGGGGCAGAGGTACTGTGACATTCATAGCCTTCAAGATTCACCCCTGGTATGAGCCGGTTTAGGCAAAATTCACCAGTATGGGTGTTTATCAGGCGTTACCGACCTCTAGAGCGGAGGTGGCATGACATGTCTAGCCATCGAGTTCCACCCCTGGTGTGTGCCGGTTTAGGCATATTTCACCAGTGTAGGTGTATTTTGGACGTAGGCGGCCTCTAGAGCAGAGGCGCTGTGGTATAGCTCTCGTAGCGATACTACTGGACATACCAGGTTAAACTTCACTTTCCACCACCTTTTCCCATCGGCGCCGCACAGCAACCTTTATTTCCGCATTTACTTCCTTAACCGGGAGGAGCTTCACTCCACGTGCGGCATTTGAAGAGTCAAGCCAGCAGTGACTTAACCTCTGGGACAAGCCAGTTCATGCACTTCACCCGATATGACTGCACTCAGGACGTGGCCGACTTCCAGACCAGAGGTGCCGTGATTTGACTGTTTGCTTCGATTTATCCTTTCAACCACCTTTTCCGCAGTGATGCTGCGCGGCAACCTCATTTGCAAATTTCTTCATTGGCCGGGAAGAGCACAGCTCCACGCACGGCAGCTGAAGATCTCGCCAACAGCGATTTGTTTTCAGTGAATGTTGGCATGTTCTTCTGCTAATACAGGCCTGTTGTGACAATTTTCTTGTGCATTTCTTGGGACTTCTCTCAATGTTTGGTCGAACATCTTCAGTAACAGCAGGTGTGCAAAAATATAGCTCTCTGCTCTTCTTGGCATTACACACTGAACCAGCTGTGTGCTCCTTTTTTCACCAACTTCTGGATGCTTTTTTTGTTTTTTTTATCTGTCTGCCGAAGTCAGGAAACTGATTGGTGAAACTTTCCTTTGTTTCTTTGTAAGTAATCCTTGAAAAAGGCTCATGCCAAAATATTAGATGTTGTATGTTTTTCATTATTTGTGTTTCATCTCACTTTTCTCACTCTCTCTATCACTTTGCAAAACTGTACCATACACCTCTTTCTACCTGTGTTACTAGAACCAGTTTTACTACAGTTGTTATCTCTTTTATCTTGTTTCTTTGATGGGGCCTGTCTGAACATATGCTTTATTTGCTGCAATGAATACTGCATGCTCATATTTGCATGAGTCCAATACCACCAAAAACTGAGCACACATTAAAAAATTATGTTGGGTTTTCAAGAAGCAGATGACAAGTAAACAGAGCAGATGACACTAATGACACATCCAGTTACTGAAACTTTACTAGGCGGAAGTCATCTGCTTGTAGGCAGGTGGCTTTTTTTTGTGTACCTCCATGTACTTGCTTGGCTATACCTGTCAAATTGGAAAGGGCATCAGTTTCATGATCTGTGAACTTCAGTCAACTCAGCTGCAGAAATGGGTACCTGACCTGCCAGATTTGAAGAAATATATCAGCATGCAGTGCAAGGCACATTGGAAACCACTGCCCACATAGTTGTCAGTGAATGAAGGAAGTAGGATAATATGCACATTTCAGTCCATGAGTAGGCACAGTGCATGGAAATGTAAGAAAAATAAAAGAATTTTAAAACTAAATGCTTTGGACAAACTTTAGAAGAAAAGATGGCGGAAGCCAACACTTACCTTAATGGCTGTCTCTGGATAGTTCAGGCGACTTTCGAACACAAAGAAGGTTGCTATGGCAATGAGTGTAACCACAGCAACCAAGAGACCAGTGAACAAGCCCTTGTTTGCCTTCTCACAGTCCATGCTCACTGCACCGTGGGGTACACTGGAGGTCAAGGATGTGTGGCTCGGCCAGCGCTGGGTGACCTTTACTCCCACATACTGGTACATCCGATACAGAATGCCAGCAGCTATGATGCTGATAAATTGAAAAAAAAAAATTCTGAAAATTACTATTTGTTCTGTAACTTGTCAAACAATGATACAAGAAGGAATGAGAATACGATTTTGTCCCATGTGATAGCTCAGGCTATGTAACTTCTGCTTTGTTATTTATTATTTATTATTTTGGATATGTCCAAAGATTTTCATTGCTATTTCCTCATGTTCACTGAAAGGTGGAAAATGCATTGTGTAGGACAGAGCAAATTATCAAGTCAGCATTCCAGACAATGAGACACATCTTGTGCAACAGATCCATATCAACGGAAACAAGATTCCGAGTACTTAAATATTACATCAAGCCAATTTTGTTTTATGGGTGTGAAGTATGGTCCATGAATAAGAGAGCACAGCGAGAAATGGAGGCCATGGAGATGTGGCCTATAAGAAGGATGTTGAAGGTACCATGGACAGCCAAGAAAACCAACGAAGACGTCTTAAGGGAGGCTGGAGTTAAAAGAAAATTTATAGAAAAGATCGGAGGCAGACAAGCGAGATTTATAGGACATTTCATGAGAAGAGGAAAGCTGGAACACACTGCGGCAACTGGAAAAATTGAGGGAAGAAGAGACAGAGGAAGACAGAGAGAGAAGTTACTGGATGGATTGTCAATGATTAGATTAGATTAGATTAGAGAGCAAATTACAGGTAGCACTGTGCTGGATAGAACAAATTAGATAACACTGTGCTACTCCATACATTAGACATTCCACACATTCAATTTTCCATATACCTAGCATTTCACAAATCCTATATTCCATATATTAGATATTCCACACATCCAGTATTCCACATATCTATATTACATATATCAGGCATTCCACACACCCAGTATTCCACATATCTAGTATTCTATGAACTATGAGATGCATTTTATTACTACTAATAATGGTTTGTGAAACTATAGCTAAACTTGCAAGGTAACAGATTTTCAACTGCTTGTACTGAAATAAAGGAAACCATATTTTGATAAATCATATATGTGCCTCTAAGGCATGACAGGATTACCTTTACCTTTACTTTCACATTTATATAAATTATATCAAAAGATAAAAAAAAAGAACCGTGGACCAAAAACTGGCTAAACCTCAGTATCAGGTCTGAGAACTCACATGAGAACATTTCATGGTGCACAGGTTTGCTCACCTGTAGATAATTGTGCACGGAAACAAATATGGAGAAGCAGTTCTTGCCAGTGTGACATCCTTATAGCAACTGCCGGTGTCACTGTCTTCCGTTTGGTTGTTAGCTGGACAGTAAAAAATATAAATGAAGACAAATAGAAATGAATATGCAACACATGACAAAGTATGATTGTAAGTCGCATGCTGATTTCTTGAAATGAGACTTTTTTTTCAGAAAGTATATAGGGCTGAAAGGTTGTAGATGAGAATGGATATTTTGGGGAATGTTTGGGGAAAATTTGTTTTAGGAATAAATGTCTACTTTTGTTATTGTGTTTTAAGAGATTTTTAAAAATTGTTTTTAAGCGTACCCATTTTTTTTTCCCTGCAGACTGAAAATGTTACCTTCAGCGTACATATGAAGGTACATAAACCCATTCCTGCAGTCTTAGAATCTGTGGTGACGTCACAGAATTTGACCATTTCCACCAACAAGGTCTTTCTTTAGTAGAAGAGAAGCCTAGAACATTATCATTGCCTTTTATGAACTTTCAGCTCATCTTTCCTGAGTTTTATTTGCTTCTAGATGCCCCTCTTCCTTAAGATACATTCTGCTATGGTTTACTCACTATCAGGTCATGTAGCTGTGTTAGTGCCAGATAAGCTGTTCAGAAAAATGACATTTGGCAGTTCACACAAACTTCTGATGATGTATACTTGCTTCAAAACTGTCTTATAAATATGTACATGAATTTTATGTGACTATGTTGTCAAGGAAGTGAACAAAAGCTGATGAAGACCTTACCCCAACTCTCTGTGCTGTTGTGCTGCTATGACCTCATCAAGGAACAAGTGTCTAACTTTTAATGAGGTATCTGTTGAGAATCCTATCATTTCTGCCAAGTTTAGGAAATTTTTTCCATTTGATACAGAATTCTTATCCCAGATGTTCACTTTCAGTGTGAACTACCATCAGATAGGAAGATGTATCAACTCCACATCCACCACAAAGCTCTTCTTTCTCCTCAAGTCAAAGATGCCACATTGATATCACTTCAGACATACCTGCTCCTGAGGTGGAACTGATATTCTGATGAACTTTTGAGATTAAAGGTCATGTGTTCTGTCCCTTGACCTTTAATCTCAAAAGAGGACATTGTTAAGAGAGGCCAGTTTAGTGGGCATAACATCCCTTTATGAGGTTGAAAAGCTCGTTGAAAACAGGAAAACTTGGCCAGCTACTTTGCAAGCCCTATGTGATGTTTAATAGCAAAGGAAGGATGTTGATGCTCTGTCCCGTACAACCCAAGAGCTATGCCAGTGGGGGACTAGTGCCCCTGGCAGGTTCAGGAAAGCTGGACAGATCTGTGGGGTAGGGGCCAGACTAAAATCTTACACACCAGTCCTTGAGAATAGGGGTTCGGTTGTGAGGCCAACAACCTCACCCTGGGACCCATCTAGAAATGAGTCTGGGTGGGGGAAACCTGCTTATTATGGAAACTCACAGCAAATCAAAAGACTCATGATTAGACATGCTGCAAGCACTATGTGACGCATGATGGCGTGGGAAGTATGTAAGATGTTCTGTCCCAGCCTGCTGCAAATTCCATTTTGTGAAGTTCTCAGCAGCATTAAAGAGTACATGCAGTACACTGACATCTTCCTTCACATCAGGAGATTGAAGCACGGAGTTGTTCAAAATAAAATGATCAAACCTTTCACAATTTAAGAGCAGGAACAGCGAAACTGATATTGATGTGGCTTATTTGACAGAGGGTGTCTGAGTGGCAAAGTGGTTAGTGCACTGGTCTCTCATGGCGAAGGTCGGGAGTTTGAATCCGGCCAGAGGCACCCCAGTCACCCAGCTGTAGAAATGGGTACCCGACTTCTTCTGGAGTTGGGGAAGGAAAGGCGGCCAGGCGTGATACTGACCATATCACCCTCTAGTGTGCTGGCAGGTCAAGGAAAATATGGGCACTAGCACCATATCCCTGTGTGCCTCTAAGGCATGACAGGATTACCTTTACCTTTACCTTATTTGACAGAATATTCTGGGTTCTTAAGTATCTTCCCTTAATCACCTTCTTGAAATGTTAACAAATACAGGTGTAGAGCAGTTTATAGCAAGTTGTCTTCTCAGTCTGAGAGAGTGGTATGTGCATAGGCTCCTTCTATGTTCCAGCTAACCCTGGCTGTAAAAATGGGTACCTTGTGTTATGAAAATGGTTGACTACCTGTCTGCAAGGCACAACACACCATTGTACACTGCATGCTGTGTGTATTAAAAGAAAAGCAGAATATTCACATGAAAATATGTCCCACGTGGGACTACACCAAAATTAAAAATGGCTGACTGACTATAAAAGCTAATAATGATTATGGTAGTGAGTTCATTTGTTTAATTAACTAAGTTATAATAAAATAAAATAGAAAAGACAGAGGTAGACAGCGAGAAAAGATGTTTGATGGTTTGGCATCCTGGCACAGGAAATGCTCAGTGACAAGCCTGTCGAGATGCACTAGGGATCAGGGGTTGTGGGAGGACGTGATATCTTACACCTGTTAGCAGGGACCTTGAGAGAGAGAGAGAGAGAGAAAGAGGGGGATAATAAAACTGCAGTATTTCTCTGCAGCTGAGTATTCCCTGTGTCTGATATGGAACTCACTCACACAAAATTAACACTGATATCACACCAAATTAACACTGATATCACACAAAATTAACACTGATATCTCTTTCAGAAAACACAGGAACATAAACTTGGAGAAGCCTACCTTTGAGAAAGGCAGCATAATCTTGTTGCTTATAGTCTTCAGCAGTTTCGGTGATGGCCGTGACAAACCAGATGGCCAGGTTTGTGGCCAGAAGATGCATGAGGCCAAACCTGACAGAGGCCTTCTTCTTGTCAATCACAAGCTGGGATTTAAAGTCAAACCATGTCAGTCAAAATGAAGGTAAAAGAGAGGATAAAACTAGTTACTAGGGACAGTGAGCTGCACTTTATAACAGGCTGTTAACATTCATTAATTTAACATCCAATAATTTAGTGTTTTTAGTATTTTATTAGTGCTCCTTGAAAACCCATTTCTCATTTAGGAAATACAAAATGTCTGATTTTTTTTTTCTGCCTGGATTTTTTTCTTATGAAAAGCCAGCCTGCATTTTCCTTGGTGAATCTTCTTTTAAAGTTGACCATCTCACAGGCAATTTATCAGTCTCAGAAAATATTATTACAGGTATTTTAGAAATATGTTTAAGTTAAGAGCTTCTCGTTCATTAAAGTGCATGCAGCGTTAACTGTATGATAAAGAGTCATGTGACATGACTATATGAAAAACAAAGGCATGATTTTAAGATTATAGTCACATTGCTTCTTTGTATGATAAACAAATATTTCACATGACTAAATGATACAAAAGGCTAAATATGATAAACAGAGCTTAGCAAGATTAAAGAGACTGCAAAAAAAACAAAGGGCTTGCTTGGCTACATGGGAAAGACTCGGTAAAACTGATTTCAGCTGTTTATTAACAAAGCTAATTTAAGCTGTTTGTTAACAAAACTGATTTAAGCTGTTTGTTAACAAAACTGATTTAGGCTGTGTGTTAGTAAAACTGATTTAACCTGTCTGTCAACAAAATTGATTGAAGTTGTTTGTTAACAAAATTAATTTAAGCTTTTTGTCAACAAAACTGATTTAAGCTGTTTGTTAACAAAATTAATTTAAGCTGTTTGTCAACAAAACTGATTTAAGCTGTTTGTAGCAAAACTTACCTTGTGATTCTTAAACAGAAAAAAAGTCTGTATGAAGGTGAAGATCAGATGGAACAGATAGACCATGGTGAAGATGTAGCTCTCGCATGTGGTTGTGCTGTCCGTCTCAAAGTATGACGCAACATGGAAGCCATCCAGTGTCACACTTCCAATAGAGAATGCTGGGTAACACAGAAATTAATAACGGCTCTTGTAAAATGGCAATCATTAGATGCTGTTGAGCTCTCCAAGCCTAACACATTCTCTAATGACTGATACTAACAATACTGGATTTGCATTGTCAGCTACAGTAACAGCAAGCACTGTTTGCATTGCTAGATCCAGTCCTTTTATGCTTGCATATGTTTATCAATGAATGTTAGAAAACGAGTCCTAAAATGCTATATTGAACCTATCTTGTTATATGGAAGTGAATCATGGACAATAGGCAAGTCTGCACAAAAATCATTGGAAGCAGCAGAAATGTGGTTTATTAGAAGAATGTTGCGAATCCCCTGGACAGCAAAAATAACTAATGAAGAATGTATGAGAAGAGCTGGACAGACAAAAAAACCTTGTCAAAATGATAAGAGAGAGACAATGTACTTTCATAGGACATGTAATGAGAAGAGGGGGCATTGAAAATATTATAACAACAGGAAAAATAGAAGGAAGAAGATCAAGAGGAAGACCAAGAGAAATGATACTGGACAGTCTGACGGGATGGTGTGAGAGGAGATCACCAACTGAACTGATGGCCTGCATGAAGGATCAGGTACTCTGGAGAAGCATAATAGCCAACGCCAGTCGGCACGGCACCTGATGATGATGATGATGATGATATGTTTTGTCTTCAGTTTTGGCACTCATTTCCTCTTCACATACAGTAATGTCTTTACACAGGCTTGCTTTCCATCCAGCTCTGTCTTTTACCAGTTCTTCCCAGTCCCAGAGAGTACTGAAGAATTCCTTATGGATGACTTAAGACATCCTTGTATGTCAGGTTTGATCCAGCTCTGGGGCTTATTCTTCCACCTAGAAGTATGTCATATATTATTTGCTAAGGGAAATGGATGTTATCCATTCTAGCAAAGTGCCCTAGTCAACGAAGAAATTAATAGCACTAGAAATATCATTCTAACCAGAGAAATAAAAACAGAGATAATATTTAGTGTAGAAACTATACATGTTAGTAAACTTATAGAAGAAACTATGTATTAGCAAACTTTATAAACTCTATATATGGTAGCAAACTTAACTGCAGAAACCATATGTGTCAGCGTTGCTATTTGTTTAATTTTTTTAAATGAAAAAAATGTCATTTTTCAGACAAGTTATTGTATTTATGCTTTTTTTTTATCTTAATTTCTTGTAAAAATCATTGTATTTATTGCTTTCTTTAATTAATTTCTTGTATAAATCATTGTATTTATTGTTTTCTTCGTCTCATCGTTATCAAATTACATTGTCACTAATGAGATGTTGACTGTTACATATTTATTTTAAAAAGTACAATCTTTTGGTGGCCTGATTAGGGGCTCGGTTTACTAATCCGGTGGTATCGGGTTTAAGTCCCAGCAGAGGGATTTTTTTTATGTTAC
The DNA here is from genome assembly GCA_009760885.1 of Achatina immaculata. NCBI lineage: Eukaryota > Metazoa > Mollusca > Gastropoda > Stylommatophora > Achatinidae > Lissachatina > Lissachatina immaculata. Next base: position 9,688,048 of record CM019700.1, read on the forward strand.
ACACTCAGAGGTCCATCCAGCATCTAAAAGCATGTGCCAGAGAAATCTGGGAAGGTAAATGTGGCCAGGCGTGATACTGACCACATCACGCTTTCATGTGCCGAAGATCATGGAAATATGGGCCTAACACCATATCCCCTTAAATAGCATGGAAACAGGAATTTGACCTGTTGCTGTTACAGTCTCCTGGCTTTTATTTTTGTTACAGTGAGATGGAATTTTAGGTAAGATTTAAAAAAATGTTAAAAACGAATTAGTCACAGACGTACCCAGTGCCCCGAGTCTGAGGTAGAAGTTGATTCCCTCGCCAACGTGAGCCACCTCCCCATCCGCAGGCATTGCCAGGTGTGATCTGGTCGAAGACATTAAGAAAATCAGTTTCCATGGAGAATATACAATAACATAATGCAATTATTTAATATTAGTTAACAGCCTCCGGTCAATTTTTTTTCATTGTTCTGTTAATTAAGTGGTTTTTCATTTTTTTTCCCCATATTCATTGTGTTTCCCACTTGCTCTGCTCTCTGTGTATTTTTCAGGCCTCAAACACTGAAAAGTTTTATGTTAATTTTACTTCAAAATTAGTTTCTTTATTACCAGTTCTGCTGTCAGTTCAATACAGAACAATATTACTTACTTACTTACTTACTTTGTCCTTCCTCTTGCACTGTGAGGTGTCGGGGGGGGGGGGGAATGCAGCTGGCATTTTTTGAGCCATATAAGTGGCCTCAGTGATGTTCATGCCATAATTCATGAGTGTTTAACTTCATCTATCTATTTTTTCTGGGATCTTCCTCTTAATCTGTGTCCTGTGGTTCTTTGGTTGACAGGCCTTCATGACTGTTTATGTGACATTCTCATAAAGTGATCAGACCACTCAGTTCTTTGTTTGTCTATGTAATGTGGGCATAGTGTAGTTCCTACCAAGTGTCTTATGTCGTCATTTCTTATCCTGTCTGTCCTAGCGACATTCGCTGCTTTTCTTAGGCATCTCATTTTTCTCTCTCTCTCTCTCTTATATCCTTCCCATGCTGTTAAACGTCACACATAGGGCTCATAAGGTAGTTCGCCAATTTTTCCTGTTTTCGGTGAGCTTTTCAACCTCATCAAGGGATTTTATGCCCACTAAACTGGCTTCTCTTAACAATGTCCTCTTTAGAGTTTCACGTAGTTGACCTCTTTTTCTTCGACCTGTTGTATTCCACTTGATAGCTTGTTTTGGGATTCTCTGACTGTTTCTTCTCATCACATGACTGACATATATACATCTCCCTTTCCTGATCATCCTTGAGACTGGCTGTTGTTCAGACATCTGCCTTATCTCTGCATTGTTCTTGAATTCATTCCACTCTATGCTGAGTATTTTCTCATTTCACATGTAGATATATATTTTGCTGTTTTTTGTTTAGTGTCCATGTTTGGCATTAGCAGCACAATGTTGGTATAAACATGCTATTAATTAGTTGTCTCTTGGTTTCCAGTGGTATGTTAGAGTGAATAAGCAGCAGGGATAACTGGTAATTAATGGCATCTGCTCTTTTTGTTCTAACTTCAGTTTCTCTATCAAGCTTCCCATCTTCTGTAAACATACAACCAAGATACTTGAGTTCTTTAACTTGTTGTATTTTGTTGCTATCAATACAGATGTGCAATGGGCCTGAACTCCTGCTGACTTTCATGGTCTCTGTTTTGGCAATGTTGATTTTCATATCATAATCTTTAAAACTGTGATGGAGATTGCTCACATGATCTTGTAAGCTTTTCTGATACAGGAAAACGTTAACTTGCTATAATTCTTTTTATATGCATTTGCAAGTGCAAAAATGGATATGATTCACTCTTTGATGTGGAGCCTAAACTCTTTTATGAGTGGGGGGGGGGGGAAGCCTACAATAACGAAACCTTAGACATAAGAAGATGTCTTGCCAGGAGACAGTCATTGTCATACTGGGATCTTTGGCTTTCTAAGACCAAATCAATATTTCAGTATGATCTATTTTCTTGCTTACAACTGAGAAGCCTAAAGGAGAGCTATTAGGGAGGCAAGGGACATGCAAATGACTGACTGAATCTACATGGTCTGGCCACCTGAAGGACAGGAACTGTATCAGAAAAGCTTACAAGATCATGTGAGCAATCTCCATCACAGTTTTAAAGATTATGATATGAAAATCAACATTGCCAAAACAGAGACCGTGAAAGTCAGCAGGAGTTCAGGCCCATTGCACATCTGTATTGATAGCAACAAAATACAAGTTAAAGAACTCAAGTATCTTGGTTGTATGTTTACAGAAGATGGGAAGCTTGATAGAGAAACTGAAGTTAGAACAAAAAGAGCAGATGCCATTAATTACCAGTTATCCCTGCTGCTTATTCACTCTAACATACCACTGGAAACCAAGAGACAACTAATTAATAGCATGTTTATACCAACATTGTGCTGCTAATGCCAAACATGGACACTAAACAAGAAACAGCAAAATATATATCTACATGTGAAATGAGAAAATACTCAGCATAGAGTGGAACGAATTCAAGAACAATGCAGAGATAAGGCAGATGTCTGAACAACAGCCAGTCTCAAGGATGATCAGGAAAGGGAGATGTATATATGTCAGTCATGTGATGAGAAGAAACAGTCAGAGAATCCCAAAACAAGCTATCAAGTGGAATACAACAGGTCGAAGAAAAAGAGGTCAACTACGTGAAACTCTAAAGAGGACATTGTTAAGAGAAGCCAGTTTAGTGGGCATAAAATCCCTTGATGAGGTTGAAAAGCTTGTTGAAGACAAGAAAACATGGCTGTAAGATGTCAGATTCGTATACTCCTAGGGAAAATATTTGATGATGGGATTCAGTCTTTGAGATTTGTTGCTAGCCAGTGTGTCACAGAAAACACTCAAGCTAAGAACTGCAGGAGATAGGGGACGAGGTCACCTACACAAGAGGTGGTGGGAAGAAAATGACAGAAAAACATAAATATCCCATTATATGAAACAAATCACTATTTGTCCCTGCAACAATGGAAGTTACAGGAGGAAAGATAATAAAACTGTTCCTTCAGGTGTTCTGTTCCTATAAAAAGTAGAACAAAGCTATTGGATCTTTTGAAGTGACGCTGGTAGTTAACAGACCAGGTAATAAGATACAAAGCCTTGTGAAGAGTGTGAAGACACAGGTTATCCACAGGGAATTATGTACTCACAAAAAAAGGTTTAGAAGCCCCGGTTAGAGATGTTTATGGAGCATGCCAAGTATTACTTCCTTTGACTCTACCGAACTGGACTTGCATGATCAACCGCAGTAACAACAACAAAAAAATTATGTGTGTGTTGCAAGATCCAGGCCCCTTCCAATTTTTAATTCTCCTAATAAACAACTTGGAAAACTTGGCGAACTACAATGTGAGCCCTATGTGACGTTTACTGGCACGGGAAGGATGTAAGTAATAAACAACTTATCTAACTTCTTCTAATAAACTGCTTACCTGACTTCTCCTAATAAACTTACCTAACTTCTTCTAATAAACAACTTACCTGACTTATTCTAATAAACAACCTACCTGACTTCTCCTAATAAACAACTTACCTGACTTCTCCTAATAACCACCCGGATACTGTTGTCTAAATAGTTGCTCCTCGCTCTTACGCCTCTTAGGATGCAGAACTGGAAGTAGATGAGGATGGCTAGCGATCCTGCATACAGGTAGATCAGGTACACCTGAAAGACAAAGACCCTGTTAAGGCCATCAATAATAAGGCTACTATCACAGCTACGTGGATTCAGGCTAAAGTTTGCTGCTACTGCTGATGATAATGTAACTCCAGCATCAAGCAGAGTCAGCGATTGATAGGAGCTGCTCAGGAAAATGATGCTTGGGAAAACCCACAACAGCTGATATCTGCCCGCTTTAAAACCATCTCCTTAGATGAAAAGTGTCTATGGCGTGAAGATGCTGTCTTATGTAATGCTCAGCAATCTGTAGCTCGCTGCTTGCATCAGGGGTTGATGAACCATAGCCAGTCAAGACCTGTCTTTTGGTGTCCCTACTTATAGTAGTACCCCATGGTGGTGGAGTCTGCTAAAGAAGTATTGCATCTTTCCCTGCTTTTTCAGCTTCATGCAAAGTCTGACAAAAAAATATATATGGCAGCTTTAACTCTTTTCCTATTTGACAAGGTGCCATTTCTTCAAAACCCTCACTGCAACCATGGCAAAGAACATCTGCTTACAGTTGCTGGAGTTGGAACAATAATATTATAGATGTCAGTAAATATCATCATATTTACACGTGGAAGGAAGCAGAGAATAGTTCCAAGAACAGGTATGACAGGAAAGCCTTCTTCCATGGCCTGTGCTCTCAAAGGAGTGAATGATGATGATGATGAAATATCATCATAAACATGACAATTTATGTGGCCACCCTTGACAGATGCAGTGAATAGCTCCAACCAGGTGACCTGGTTTTGAAATCCACTCACCATGGAGGCAGTTCAATCATGGCTCGCAAAAAATTCCTGGGGTTCACCTAGCCACATGAAAAAATGGGTACCGGGGTTAATGCTCTTGGAAGGAAAGAGAAAGTCACCCTTGGTGATGGAGTTTGTGCTGATGGCAACACTAGTTGGTAGTTTCTGGTCAACTGCTGCCTAGAGCGCTTATGGTTTGATTGTGTGTGATGATGTGGATTCACAGTGACTGCCCTTACCTGTGCCTTAGTGAATGGCTCAGACTACTTGTGTGAACTGATAGTAAAAGGGTTAAGGATTCACTGCAGTCACACAGTACATCAGTTGGCAGTCATTGTTCTAGAAGAACAGACAAAAATGTGGTTCTGAAAAGTATACCTACCAGTACTTGATACTTGACACAGTCTACTTACTTCTAGGTAGTACTTGATACTTGACACAGTCTACTTACTTCTAGGTAGTACTTGATACTTGACACAGTCTACTTACTTCTAGGTAGCACTTGATACTTGACACAGTCTACTTACTTCTAGGTAGTACTTGATACTTGACACAGTCTACTTACTTCTAGGTAGTACTTGATACTTGACACAGTCTACTTACTTCTAGGTAGTACTTGATACTTGACACAGTCTACTTACTTCTAGGTAGTACTTGATACTTGACACAGTCTACTTACTTCTAGGTAGTACTTGATACTTGACACAGTCTACTTACTTCTAGGTAGTACTTGATACTTGACACAGTCTACTTACTTCTAGGTAGTACTTGATACTTGACACAGTCTACTTACTTCTAGGTAGCACTTGATACTTGACAAAGTCTACTTACTTCTAGGTAGTACTTGATACTTGACACAGTCTACTTACTTCTAGGTAGTACTTGATACTTGACACAGTCTACTTACTTCTAGGTAGTACTTGATACTTGACACAGTCTACTTACTTCTAGGTAGTACTTGACACTTGACACAGTCTACTTATTTCTAGGTAGTACTTGATACTTGATACAGTCTACTTACTTCTAGGTAGTACAGATGTTGGCGCTCTTTAACAGTCAAGGCGTTTGCAACAGCAAACACTATACCAAACACAACCAGAAGTAATGCGTACAGACCACACAACAGCTTGGTCAGTGCTGACCTATGAAGAGACAAATGTTGTGTTTGGTTAATGCTATGCATATACAACATTTTAATAAAACAATTTCTACAACACTAACGCAACATGGAAACAATGATTGTTCTGAAGGCTTTTGAAAGCAGTTGACTGACTACGAGTCAGTACTTTTTTCAAAGATATTCATAGTGTACTAATAACAGCCCTTTTTGTCATGTAAGATGACTTTGACAATGTTAGATCTTATCTATTTTTGTGAAGGGTGTGAAGACACCTGTCTGATGAGGCAATCAGAGACCCATAGCTGATATGCTAGCGTCAGGTTAGCAAACCGTAGCTGACCAAGACCCTGTCCCACCTCTCTATGGTACCTCTAGTAACAGGCCTAGCCTGGCTAATGGGGCAGGGAATGCCATAGTCCCCATGGTGGTGGAATCTGTTAAAGAAGCATTGCACGCCCCTCGCTTTTTATCTGTACTCCGGGACTGAAAAAGTAGCTGCCATAACCCGCTCCCACGCCGATACGATCCTGTGCCTCAACACCTCTACAGCATCATCTGAGAAGAACAACAGCTCGCAGTTACAGAGAGACTGCACAAACAAACAATTTTTGTGGAATCATCATCATCATTTCGTACCGTCTCCCCCATGGAAGACTGGTTACAATGAATTCCACTCTGCTCTGTTTCTTGCCTTCGTTGAACATTCGGTCAAGCTGGTCCCGGGCAATCTCTTGATGTTGTCCACCCATCTATGTCGCTGTCATTCTCTTATTCTTTCTCTTTTGATCTTGCCCTCAAGAAGGGTTTTCAGTAAAGTATTATGCCTCTTGACACGTCCAAAGTGTCTTAGCTTTCTTGTTTTTATGATTTTCAATATTTCTCTTTTCACTTCTAGTTGGTTTAGCACTTCGTTGTTTGTTGTCTTTTCTGTCCATGGGATACCCTATTCTTCTGTATTCCTTTAATATTTAGTCCAGGAATCTCACTAGTTTCTTTGGCCATCTTCTCTGTTCATTCATTCATTTGCATGTCCCTTGCGGAACTTTGCCTCCCTAACAGCACTCCAGTGGGCCTCTCGGTTGTGAGCAAGATGGCCTGCGCTTATGCATCCATTTGCAGATCATCAACGATGCCTTGCAGCCATCGCTATAGTCTGTGATTCATCGCTGACTGTATAAGCCAGAGTTTTTCAATGACAGATCTGCAGAGATCGTGACTGAAAAATCTCTCCTAGACACTTCTTCCAGAGTGTTAGAATTTAGCTACGTGTCACTGTTTTTTGTCCAAGACAGGTTGGTTTAAGAAAGCCATTTTTAGTTCGACAGTCAGTCAGTAATTTGCATGTCCCTTGCGGAACTTTGCCTCCCTAACATATCTCCTGTAGGCCCCTCGGTTGTAAGCAAGATGCTCTGCTGCTGATGTGTCCATTTGCCGATTATGAAGGATGTCTTGCGGCCATCTTCGCCTTGGTCTTCCTTTCTTTTTTTCCTATTATGTATTTAATTCTACACAAGGAAGAAAAAATATACTTCTCTTTCCGTGCTGGAGGAAGAAACACGGACGTGTCGTGGCATGCGGGAGTAAAACGCGGGTCTTGTCTGTAAGGGGGTCTAGTTATAAAATGGGATGGAAAACAGTGTTTCCATTTACTTCCGTATATGTAATATGTGTCAAAGTGTCGCTAAATGAATGAAAATTTCATAAATGCAGAGTTTTTTAGGAAAAAAGAAGTAATGTGATGTTTTTAGACACTGATTGTGGCCAGCTCACCATCGGCTAGGTCTAGATTCGCGCTTCT